>OMKY01254621.1:0-13996 GCA_900302395.1 Bregmaceros cantori
GGTGGCACTGCCGCCGTTGGCGTCAATCGCAATAGCACTACTCTAGAGTCCGCCGTCCACGCATCGCTAGACGTTATGCTATGCAATGTCTAGCGATGTGCGATGTATTGGTTCTGGCTCGCCGGGCTACTACTCTACGAGCACTTGCATCGATAATGGGTTGCCACACATACTGCTAGCACTAAAGGTATGTTAGTGTAGGAGTACTGGGCCTAGTGGCACCCCTGCTGATAATACAGGCAGCGGCCACAGCAAAGTGTTGTGAATTTTTGGAGGGGTGAGCACTGGCGTATCAAAATTGAGTTTTTTTGCATGCTGCCCAGTAGGCTCAGTCGGTTAGGCAGTGCACTGGAAAGCACACATAAGCCTTAATGGCGCGGTGAGTCGATGGTTCGAATCCCAACACCGACGTATTTCCCGCATGGCTACCCCCATCTTCACCTGTTTCCACTAACCCTGATAAATGAAGCTTGGAAAAAACATTTACACATTTAAAAAAATACATTTGAGTTTTGAAAAAATCCGGCACCACCCCTTCTTGGCCGCGTTAAGAACAGTGGAAACACGTTCCCCGTTAACTGAACTAAACTTAACTGAGAGGCGCCAAACTGAGTTTTTTTCTAGTGGAGAAGTGGCTTAATAGTATACTTTTAAAAAACTCTGCTGACAGGTTTTGTGCTCAGAACTCCAACACAGCTGCCATTAAATTATGTTATGTTGAGGCTAAAGCAGAAACACTCACACCCAGCGGTCCCATTCTCAGACCAATCTGCAGTGCTGTGTTTCTCTGTCCCCATGTGGGAGGCGACCAGCTGGGGCGTGGAATACAGCTGCAAATTAAAAATTGTGTCTTTTCCATGATGGCGATATATTGCAGTTTCATAGTTGCAGTTTTTTGTTTCGTTCATGGAGGGGTGAGTAGCTACAAATGGGTATTTTTTAACGGCATCTCAGATAAGGTGGATACGTAGAGGGAATAACAAGTCTTGACACTGATAATATATCTAGAGGGTTAATTTATTAAGCTTTACTGGACCGGACAGGTATTTTATTTAGTCATATGTACTTTAAAAGGTATTTTATTTAGTCACATATATACTTTAAAAGGTATTTTATTTAGTCACATATACACAAATGACTGCATTCCACTAGTTTTAAATATTTTAATGACTTTATATTCCACTGCCATCTTCTCCAATCACAGTACATGTGTATTGTGAACATAGCAAATTCGGATACAAGAGAGCTGACTGGCAAATGGGAGCGAACACTTAGACCTGCCCTTTTATAGGGAATGCTCCAGGAAGTGGGTGTGGCCTAACACAGATTGCTTTTGTGCTGGCCCTTCAGTGGCCCCACTGGAACGGAGGGGGAACTGCAGGCACACGCACACACACACAAACACACACACACACACACTTGAAATTACATTTTTTAAATGATTTTTTTTTTAATTATGTAAAAAAATGTATTAATAGCCGTATTCATATTCATATATTCATATTCATATATTCTTATTATTATCATTATTATGTTATATATTATTATATATTATTTAAATTATATAATGTATATATATTTTTTTCGTAGCACTTTTAAACATATCCTATGTCTGGGAGACTATTTCAGGTTGTGCTCAGACGAGGAAGCGAATGTGATGCCGTTTTAAAGCCGGTTTTCACGTTAATACAGTTGCACTGAACTTTGAAAGTCCACCAATACATTTTGTATGAACAATAACTTAACTTAACATTGCACAATATGAGAAACGTTAAGAACAAACAAAATGTTTGCGTTCCGAACCGGTTCAGGACCGATATTCTCGTGGTGGAAGTTCAACTGTTCAACACTACATTTTACTGTAGTGTGGAATGTCCTAAAGTGGGCCACTGTATAATGTGGGACCCCTAAGCTCCAGTGGCTCAACCCTAAACTAATAAATAAACTATGGTAATGTGTCTAACATTAAGTCCAACTGTTCAACACTACATTTCACTGTAGGGCAGAGAAGCCATACAAATTACCTAAGTAACAGTATTGTTACCTCAGCAAAATATTACTCAAGTATAGGTAAAATGTAGTCATCTAAATAGTCACTCAAGTAAAAGTAAAAAAGTACTCCACAAAAAACGTCCTTAAGTAGCAAAAAAAATGCTTTCCGTAAAAACAAAAATTAGGACTCTTTTCAAAATGTAAGAGAGTGTGCTCGAGACAGAGAGACAGAGGCCAAAAGAGTGCGCCCGAGAGAGAGAGAGAGAGAGAGAGAGAGAGAGAGAGAGAGAGAGAGAGAGAGAGAGAGAGAGAGAGAGAGAGAGAGCAAACTCAGTAAAGAGTATTTTTTTCACCTCTTATTTACTCGAGTAAAAGTAGAAGTAACTTGTGGAAAAGGTATACACACAAAATTGTAAAAGCAAACTATATATATTGTGTCTAACATTAAGTTAATCTGTCCAACACTACATTTCATGGTCCCACATTAGGACGATCCAAAAACTGGCCCATATTAGGACAACCCACCCTATCTAATCAACTAATCTGTCTTATGTATGTACTGGATTTCCACCAGGCTGCCTGTGTATGCGCATCGCGCACATGATCCTGGATCTAGGGCACCATCTGCGTTAGATCCGCCCCTGGAACGTCATCCCCAATGGTTATCTCCGTTATCGTCATCTCCAGTCCCCGGCGCCGCGGTGCATGCTGGGAACGGCGTGGGATCAGGTAGGGAACAACCAACAACACAACTGACAGGCAACACAAGAGGAACAACAACAATACTCTTATTACGGAGAGCAAGATAATATAGAGAGAGGCGGAAGAGAGTGAGAGAGAGTGCGGCTAAACGGTGCGTGTATTACTACGTTATTACACTCCGGATACCACGCGCGTATTAGATGCGTGTCCGTAGAGACGCACCGCGCGTTCTTCTGATCCGGTTTCGTTCCTTCAACACAATTAAGGATACGGAAATCAAAAACACGGCTAAGCGCCGTGTAGGTATGAATAGAGAAACCGTTTTACTGTCGAGTATGAAGCGATGGCTTTATTTTTATAACTTGTTGTGCGCCGTCGGCACGGGGACCTGCGCGCTGTCTCCTCACGCAACTGTTGCGTGACACCTACTTTGATCCGCGTCAAAGCGACGTTTTTTTTGTTTGAACGTTCGATGTCTTTAAGCGACCTAGTTTTTACGTTCTGCCTTTTGACGTTCTATGCTCCCGCGGCTAAAACATACGGCGCCGTACTGGCTGCGTGTTGCCGAGCCAACTGTAAACAGACAATGTAGTGCGCGGCAGCCCGATTTTCTCGTCCACAAATACATCATCGGGTTTACCGAGTACAACGCCTGTTCTTTGTGTGTAAAAACGCGCGGACGACGTGTTTGTGGTGTTGGCAGTGCGTTTTGGTGTTACGCGCGGTGCGTAACGCGATACTCGTGCGGTAACGTCAATGTTTACGCGTTTCTCGTGTCACGTCTGCTCGGATGAGCATGTGCGCAGGCGCGCCAGGCGGCTACTGTCGGCAGCTCTCATTATTATTAGTCCCCGAGCTGTGTGAGAACGGCTGGAACTGGCATTTTTTTTTACCGTTTCTCTCCTTAAACTTCCCCCTTTCTCTGTCGCTTTCTCCCAACACTTCCTGCCCCATCCCCGTTCTGCTTTCACTCAGCTCTCTCGTATCCAGAGATGTCAAAGTTACCCAGAATTCTTACTTGAGTAAAAATAAAATGCATTTGTACAAAACAACTTGAGTTAGATGTGGGCCACTCTCTAATGTGTGACACTTTATACGCTCCAGTGTCTCTGGCTCCTCCCTAAACTAATGAATGTCAGTGAAACTATGGTAAAAGCAAACTATGGTAATGTGTCTAACATTAAGTTCAACTGTTCAACACTACATTTCACTGTAGGGTGGGTTGTCCTAATGCGGGTCACTGCCTAATGTGGGACACCTAAGCTCCAGTGGCTCTGGCTCCTCCCTAAACTGTCAGTGAAACTATAGTAAAAGCAAACTATGGCAATGTGTCTAACGTTCAACTATTCAACACTACATTTCACTGTCCCACATTAGGAAGTACAGGCTGTGAAATGTACTATTTCAAGTTGAGTTGTGTCTGGACACCAGTAAATTCTCTGCTCCAGAATTCCATACCTTGAATTCCATACAAAATTCCGTCCAGAAAATATGCTGCTTCTCCTTTCATGATGAACCAAACTACCAAATATCACATTTACTCTACATATACCCATGTCTTGCTTTCAATGAAAATAATAAAAAGGAGTCATAAATATATTTTATCTAGTATTTTATTTTAGTTTTAAAGTATTTTAAGTTTGTTTTTTGTTTTTTTAAAATAGCATATTACGGATATGGCTGAATCAATAATAGTAGACTTTTAAACAGACAATGTTATGCAAATATGTCTGTTCGTCCGACCGTGATGATACCACCAAAATGTCCGCCAGGCCGTGACGTCACGTCCAGCAGCCCTGTTACAAATTTTTACCAGCACTACCCGCTGAACTCGTTAACCGTTAACCAACATTTGCTCCCCCAGCCGGCGGTCCACTCGGAGACAAGGGGAGAAGCTGGAGCCATGTTGTCCGGGGAGGAGCTCCTCTGTAGCACCCGGCAGGTCATCGCCGGCCTGGAGGCTCTGAGGAGCGAGAACCACAGTCTGTTGGAGGGCCTGAAGGACAGCATGAACGCCGGTAGGCTTGGGGAATAAAGCAATGGCTGTGTCCGAAATCGCTCCCTATCCCCTACTCCCTAGTGCACTCGCGTATAGTGCAGTCAACAGCAATGGCCGCGATTTCGGACACTAGAGTTGGCGCCGTCAAAATGATTTTAATCAATATAATTATAAAAAATATAATTAAAAAATTCAACATCAGAAAAATCAGACACACTTACATTTATAACTATTTGCTGCAGTCGGTCGCTATTTATACCCACCTTGCCATTATTTTTTAAGTTTAGGTCATTTTAAAAATATCTCACAATTCATTATGGGTTATGGTGCTCCGTCTAGGGTACATCCGATGCTCACTACTTTTTGCGGTACATTGTGGGATACTTTCAGTGTGCTATATAGGGTACATGGAGAATTCGGACACCCCTATAAAATGGTGTGGGATAGGGAGCGATTTCGGACACAGCCATTGATATTGTATATTTCAAAATACCGTCAGTACCAAACACAATACAGTGGAATCCGATTATAGGGATCAGGTTTTTCCGGAGCAATTTGATCACAATAGGCAGATGATCACTAAAACCAAAGTTACATTATTTATGTTTTTTTTAAATGTAGAATATTAACTTTTGTAGAGTTAATGATCAACGGAAGAAGTGATTAAATATTGGTGCATTTCTGTAGCTTATGAGTAAAATAATCATACCGATAGATCGCTGGGCGCTTACCGCGGTTACGTGATCAGACTTCCAGGTTGCAGTGACCGCTGGGAAATGTAGTTGGCATGTTCGCCGGTGGCGTTAATCGCAATCGTGCTACTCTATGAGCACTTTTTGAACATTTATTGTACCACTACGGCACAGGTTTCCAATCTCTGAGTGCTTCTCGTTTTTGGTGAGACAATATTATCGGATATCGTGATTTTTCAATTCACAATATCGTGATAGGAAAATGTGGATACCGCCCAACCCTAGGCACTGGACTGAAGGAGCCCATGGACACTGGACAACATCTGCCCAGCTCCAGGACCCCCAGCCTGGAGCAGGAGAAGACCGGTATCATCCAGCAGTGGTTGGAGAAGATCGAGCTGGGACTCGGGGAGGCCCAGGTACCTTCGCACGTCATCTCTGGGGCTGGCCGCTGGCGCCGTGGGTTAGACCGCTGCTGATGAAGCCAGCTCCGATCATATAGCCTTGTGCCAGTGATCACAGCGATTGCAGTGCCGTGAGATCGCTTCGCCTCACGGTCATATAGGCCTACTGCACATCCAAAATTAGAAAATGACACTTGTGCTGAAAAAAATGAAAGTACATTTTTTTAATTCTGATCAAGAATTATCATTAAAAACGTAGTATGAATTAAAACTGTGCCACTTTAGGTAAACCACACTCAACCCGTTCATTTATGTATTTTTAATGGACTTACCAGTGAATGCAGCCATCCCATTGGTCCAGACGAACATGTGACCACATCGGTGAGTAACTTCAAGTCATATTTTCAAAAGCCCCCTTTTTTATCTAAATATCTACTCAAGTAAAGTAAAAAGTACAGGCTGAGAAATGTACTCAAAAGTATTTTTGAAATATAAAGTACAAAGTACAAAAACCTGAATTTGTCTTAACAAATTACAGGCGATTTTTTGAGGGGCACACCCAGAGACTAAATGAAAACAACTTATTAACTGCTACTGTACTCAGTGCATTACCGAGTACTGCCCCCTAGTGACTCATTCACGCTATACATGTAGTCCTACCGTGTTGTTTTAGAAAAAAAAAAGAAAAAGAAATAAGTAACGACCCTGTTTTGGGGTAGAAGGGGTAGAAGTACTGATATTTTTGTTAAAAATCTACTGTGTAGAAGTAAAGAGTACTCACAGAATAAAATAACTTCTAAAAGTGCAGATACTTGAAAATTCTACTTGAGTACAGTGCTTACGTATTTGCACTTTGTTACTTGCCTTCCCTGCATATGAGTAATGTACTGCAAGAGTTGACTGAGAAAGATTTATAACCCTAATGCAGACAATGACCCATGCGTGTTGCCGCCACACACACACACACACACACGCACACACAGTCACACACACACACACACACACACACCCTACCACTCTCCACACACAAACACGTGCGTGTGGCCTCCAGGCCATTCCAATGACCTGCTGTTTGCATTCACATGCTCTCCAGTATGTGGAACTGACTTGAAATGACACACGGCCCTGACAGGGTTTTCACTATTGACTCCCACTGCAGCATGCTAGTTTAGGTTATTTTCAATGTGTTTCACAAAGCATTATGGGTTATATCGCATGGTCTAGGGTACATCGATGCTCACTACTTTTCGGGGGGGGGGTTGTGGGCAGAGATGGCAAAACTACCAGGATTTGTTACTTGAGTAAGAGTAAAAAACATAAAAAAACACTTGAGTAAGTCTACAAAGTACTGATCCAAAGTCTACAAAGTACTGATCCAAATATCTAATCAAGTAAAGTAAAAGGTACGGGCTGAGAAATTTACTCAAAAAGTATTTTGGAAAGTAAAAGGTACATGCTCTAAAATGTACTCAAAATTACTTTTAAAAGTATAAAGTACGAAACCTAAACTTGCCTTAACACTTGACAGAGACTACATGAAAACAATGTATTAACTGCTACTGTAGTGCATTACCGAGTACCACCCCCTACTAACTCATTCACACTATACATGTAGTCCTACCATGTTGTTGCAGAAAAAAAAAGTAACGACCCTTTTTTGGGAAAAGTAAGGAGTAGAAGTATTGATATTTCTGTTAAAATCTAATGAGTAGAAGTAAAAAGTACTTCTGAAAGTACAGATACTTGAAAATTCTCGCATAAAGACGTACTGTTCCTTTTTATTATTTGTACTTCGTTACTTGCCATCTCTGATGTGTGGGGATACATACTACCACATGGCACCGGCATTTCTTGCACCCGTGGTGTGTTCCATCCTAAACCGCCCTCCAAACGGGGTTGGAGAGATCAGGCATTAGACGAGTTGACGTGCTTCTCCAGGTCACTTCCGGTGCCTATATGTGTGTATATAACGTTTGGTAGAAGGCCGCAGAATGTGGACACAAAAACACACAAAACGCACACCAGTAAAACCAAAAACTGACGACTACATGTCGGTCTGTGACCAGCTACACATCACTCTCCTTGCTTCGTTAACCTTTTTGTATGAATATTCATGAAATACAGTCAACATCCTACTTGAAGTTACTGAGTGGTCACATGTTCTTCTGGACCAATAGGCTGGCTGCTTCTACTAGTACTTAGAAAAGGAATGAGACAATGTAACGGGTTGAACTGATTATTAAATCATGCATTTGTGGGTCACAGATCCGGACGATAAGATTTGGGTGAGGAATAGCACACCGCAAGTTACCACCACAATTTTTAAATAACCCTGTAGGTGTGTGCTCCCCCGAATAGACATGTTTAAAAATAGCCAAATGCATGGCAAGTAAATAACACCGGAAGTGACTTCAGTGACCGGAAGTACCCCCCGAACTCGTCTATAGGCGTTGCAGGAGAGGGAAAGCACTCCTAGACTAAAATCCATTACGTTGTATCTTTAAGGAATGGATGGGGAGCTGTCAGCAGAGATGGCAATTAACTAAGTACAAATACTGTACTTAAGTAAAATGTTCAATTATCTGTACTTTTAAAAGTCCTTTTTTTCTGTGAGTAGTTTTTACTTCTAGTTTTAATACAAATATTAGTACTTCTACTCCTTACTTTCCCCAAAAACAACATGGTAGGACTACATGTATAGCGTGAATGAGTCAGTAGAGGGCGGTACTCGGTAATGCACTGGGTACAGTAGCAGTAGCACCCTCCGCGTGCGCCCCTCAAAAAAATATATATTTTTAAGTGGTAAGTCAAATTAATGTTTTGTACTTTGTACTTTATACTTTCAAAAATACTTTTGAGTACATTTTAGAGCATCTACTTTTACTTCCAAAAATACTTTTTGAGTACATTTCTCAGCCTATACTTTTCTCTTTACTCAAGTAGATATTTGGATCAGTATTTGTAATCCTACTCAAGTTGTTTTTTTTGTGTTTTTTTTTTACAAATGTATCTTACTCTTATTCCTGTAAGAACTCCCAGTACTTTGCCATCTCTGGCCGTCAGTAACACCACTGTGACAACACTAAATAAATGTACTGGTAATGTCGGCCGCACTCTGTGCTGGCGTGTGTTTTGGTTTTTGCTGTGTCGTGTGTCAGGTTTCATGTTGTGCCAGGGTGAGGTGTGGTGGAGGTGTATTCAGAGAGAGAGAGAGAGAGAGAGAGAGAGAGAAAGAGAGTGGGACCATCAGAGACTGCAGAAGACTGAATACTGGAGAGAGAGAGAATATGCATGCTGTTTTTTAGGGACACTCGTTGCGTGCGTCCGTTGGTGTACAGGCCTATGTGGGGTATTTTGTGACGGGTATATCCCCGGACAATGCCATGTCCCCCAATATTTGTTCATAACCCTGTGGGAGTCAAGGTGGAAGGGGGAGAAGAAAGGGAGAGAGAGCGTAAGATTGATTCATATACACGTGTGTGCGGGGGGATGAGGGCCTGCCAAACAACTCCAGTCCAGCAAAGTGCTCCAATAATAATAAAATCACAAGAGAGAGAGAGAGAAGGAGAGAGACACAGAGAGAGAGGGGGGGGAGGGAGAGAGAGGGGGAGAGTGTGTGTGAGAGAGGAAGAGTGAGGGAGAGAGAGAGAGGGGGAGAGTGTGTGTGTGTGTGTGTGTGTGTGTGAGTGAGAGAGAGAGAGAGAGAGAGCGGGAGAGAGACAGAGAGAGAGGGAGAGACAGAGAGAGAGAGGGGAGGAGTATGTGTGAGAGAGGGAGAGTGAGGGAGAGAGAAGGAGAGAGAGACGCTGTGCGTCGAGGTTGCTTGAAAACGAAATTATTTTTAAAACGTTCTGTTCCGAACGGTTCAGGCAGGTCTATGTTTAACGCTTTCATTCTCTGAGCCGTTCCGCCACCAAAATATGGGCCGTGAACCGGTTCAGAACGCAAACATTTTGTTCGTTCTTAAAGTTCCTCATATTGTGCAATGTTAAGTTTAGATTTACTTTAAACAGAATATTGGTGGACTTCAGTGCCTCTGTATTAACATGAAAACCAGTTTTATAACACCATTACATTCACTTCTTCATCTGTCCACAAGATGGAGCCCCAGATGCATGGCGCTTGATGACTGACAGTGAAAGTGGACGGAAATAGTGTCCCAGACAGGATAGTATAATAGGATATATTAAAATATATAGAGAACGGGAACACATTTTATAATGTTCCGTTTCTGTTCCGGAACAGTTAAAGAAATCTTTTTTCATTTCCATTTCAGCTGCTCAAAAAATTCCGTAAAATTCTGTTTGTTTTCGGTTTTCATTCCTTGAATCTGTAAGTACCCGCCAAACTTGTCATTATCGAAAAATTTGTCTGTATAGGACTTCATCGGAAGTTGTTGCAACAATTTACATGCCCGAGACCGAGTAACAAGACAATTTATTTTCATACCTCGAGGCCGTGCAATCTCTGCCAAACCGCTACTAATACAAAAGCTAATTGATGTTAATTGCGAGCGTACTCGTGCCTCGTGCGGGCTGGCATGCAGGCCCGCAGCATACCGCTGGACGACGCGGAGTGGGCGTGGCTCGTTGGCTCACCAGTTAGACATGTTAGTAGTTGGTGGCCATTAACATTTCACAAGTATTTCTGTGGAATCCATGCTATGAACAGATTTTGCTGGGCGATAAATTGGCCCAGAAATGATTACCCATGCCGGGGCTGCCTTACAAAGCAGGTTACGATTTTGGTCGTGTTGGTTTGTCGTCAGGATAACTGAAAAAGTTGTGCACGGATCTGGATGAAATTTTGTAGAGTTGTTGGAAATGACCAACGGAAGAAGGGATTCCATTGTGGTGCATTTCTGTAGCCTATAAGTAACATAATCATACTTAATCACCAACTTACCCATAGATCGCTGGGCACTTACCATGGTCACGTGACCAGACTTCTGGGTCACAATGGCCACTGGGAAATGTAGTTGGCATCTTCACCGGTGGTGTCAAGCGCAATCATGCTATTCTACGAGCACTTGCATTGATAATGGGTTGCCACACATACTGCTAGCACTAAAAGTACTATTTTTTTGTACCACTACGCCGCAGGTTTGCAATCTCTAGGTCTTGGCACGCCTCTAAATCGGTCAAGGAGAACGAACAGAATTTTGCTGAATTTTACGAGGAACGGAAAGGGAACATTATGAAATCCACAAAACTAGTTAAAAAATGTTTCCCCGTTCTCTGTATATTTTAACATATCCTGAATCTGGGAGATTATTTCCGTTTGTGCATCCATCCAACTCTCACTGTCAGTCATCGAGCCCCATGCACCTAAGACTCCATCTTGTGGACAGACGAGGAAATGAATGTAATGGTGTTTTAAACCCCGTGTCACATTAATGCATTTGCACTGAGGTTTGAAAGTTCACCAAATGTATTTTGTATGAACAATAAACCAAACTTAACATTGGACCATATAAAGTAACTTTAAGAACAAACTACGTTGTTGTGTTCTGAACCGGTTCAGGACGGATATTTTTGCGGCGGAAAAGGGTTCCAAGAACGAAAACGTTAAGCCTAGGCCTGTCTGAATCATTCGTAGCGGAAAGTTTTTAATGGTTATGGACATCGCACCTAACGCGACCCCATTCATGTTAGTGGCGCTGTGTCTACCGCAGCACCCGCAGTGTCGCGAGTTCGACTACGGTCGTCAACTTTTCTACAATGTCTACCCCCAATCTCTTCAACCCAGTTTGCGACTAATCCTGTCCAATAAAGATGGAAAAAAACGGCGCTGACACCGGAAAAAAAAACCTGCACAGAGGTAGTATTATTTTTAAATGCAGTCTTTGGCAGTGAATGATATAACATGTTGTCCTTTGAATGACTTGTGTAATGTTACTTTCCAGGTGATGATGGCGCTGTCGGCTCACCTGGGCTCACTGGAGGCAGAGAAGCAGAAGCTACGCTCCCAGGTACTTCCTCTTTAGGCCTCTTTCTTGGGTTCTTTGCACATATCGTATTTGGTTAGGGGCTGACCCTGTAGTGTAGCGGGTTAAGGACGCTACTCCCAGGCAGCCCCTTGCAAAGTCTTAGTTAAAAAGCACTTTTTAGGCAGGTTTTTGACCCGTTTTCGATTCATTTCCTTAACTACCCCCGTCTATGCTCGCCACTTCCGGTGCCATTTATTTTGCCGTGTTTTTGACTATTTTTCAACAGGTCTAATCGGCGGAAGCACACACCTACCACGTTAGTTTAAAAGGATGGTGGTAACTTGTGTTTTGCTATTCCACACCAAAATGCTGGATCTATGCCCCACAAACGCATGATTGAATAATGTGCGCAACTCGTTCCATTTACTCATTCAAGTTGGAATTACCAGTGAAGCAGCCATCGCATTGGTCCAGAAGAACATGTGACCACATCGGCGAGTAAATTCAAGTCAGATCTTGCCTGCATTTTATATATATTATATTTTATAATACGATAAAGCAATGAACGAAGCAGGGTGGATGATGTGTAATTTGTCACAGATCGAGCTGTAGTAAGCAGATTTTGAAATGTTGTGCGTTTTGTGTGACAAATTCATCCACTTTCGTCCACTACGATCACTTTACACAGGGAAATATACAGACACAGGAAGTGCGTTACACCCGGCGGGACAAATGTCAGCCCCATGTATTTAGCAGGAAAACTCGTCGCTAAATCCAGATGTTTCTCTAGGTGCGGAGGCTGTGTCAGGAGAACCAGTGGCTGAGAGACGAGCTGTCCAGTGCTCAGCAGCGCCTGCAGGAGAAGGAACAGGAGGTGGTGATGTTGGAGGAACAGAACAAACATCTCAACTTCATGGCCTCCATCCGGAAGATCGACCCGGACGAGCCGCCAGCGGTGAGTGGAAACCAAAACACGGAACACAAAACCCCCAAAAAACCCAAACCAGGCTAGATTTGATTATTTGTAAATCATATCACCTTTCAATTAATCCCTAAATAGCCCCTTGCCAAATGACAGTAGTCCCACCCCCATTCTCAGCTCTCACTAGTCACCTATTCATCCCCATCCCTTCCCACAACCTAGTCCATCATTATCTCCATTTACATGGTACCAAAAAAAATATGATCCGCCTAATGGTGGATCCGCTTCAAAAGTGCTCATGTATACACCTCCAGATCCGCTTCAGCCCGGTCCGTGAATACATTTATGCCCGGACACACACATACAAGCTGTCAGCGGACACACACACACACACACACACACACACACACTGACCATGTTCATGCAATGTAAATATGGATCCGTTTGTTAAGTGTCCATGTATATAGGTGGTGCGGACTATATTTGATCCACCAAAATTCAAAAAAAGTGTAATGTAAGTTCCTTATATTGATCCGGGTGTGATATGTAAAGCTATAAAGCTGCTTCGTGCTCTACAGGATGAAAAGGAAACAGACTCCAACAAGGACTCGCTAGACGACTTGTTTCCCACAGAGGAGGAGGAGGCCGCTCAGAGTGAGTTCATTATGTTTCACTGACTCCCGTTGTTCGTCTGTTTACAAGAGACCAAGTTCCAATTCAGTCACAATTTACATGGTCATAGTGCCTAAATTGGCCCTACATTTACACAATTGAAAATCAAAACTGGAACCAATTCCATAATACATTTATGTTATGTGTATTGTTATGGATGTTATGTTATGTGAACTAATTCACAGGCTGTGTGCTGGGTGTGACCAACTGTGCAACACTTAACTGCGCTGAAATGCAGGTTATGTTTTTGGCTGTGTTGGTTTGTCTATCCCCAGGATAACTGAAAATGTTGTGCACGGATCTGGATTAAATTTTTTAGACTTGTTGGACATGACACACGGAGGAATCGATTAAACTTTGGTTCATTTCTGTAGCCTATAAGTAGCATAATCATACTTAATCACCAACTTACGGATAGATTGCTGGGTACTTACCGCGGTCACGTGACCAGACTTCCGGGTCGCAGTGGTCACTGGGAAATGGAGTTGCCATGTTTACCGGTGGCATTAATCGCAATCGCTACTCTAGGAGCACGTGCATTGATAATGGCTTGCCACACATACTGCTAGCACTAAAAGTACTATTTTTTTGTACCACTACGGTGCAGGTTTGCAATCTCTGAGTGCTTCTAGTTGGTATTAGAATAGACCCATTAAAGATTGAGTCAGAACACAGCAAGTTGAC
>OMKY01254639.1:0-17751 GCA_900302395.1 Bregmaceros cantori
CCACCCACCAACGTAAAAAAATACATTATCGTGTAAACATCACACAACCTGAACTATACTGAGTGAAGTGGTTACAAAATCCTGAAAATAGGAATGTACTTTGATTTTAACAGTATTAGTCGCTGCCATTGTGGACAATGGTAATAAGACATATGAGCCCAAGAGTGCCTCTCATTAGTTGTGGTTTGGTTCGCAGCACTTGCCGGCACTTCTGCCGGGACGCCACAGCTGTTCCATTCCCAGGGTCTGGGGACCTCCACTACCACAGCCTTGCCGGGCAACACGCCCATGTGCAACACTCCGCTCACACCCATGATGCCCGCCACACCTGCATCCGAGAGCTCTGGGATTGTACCACAGCTGCAGTGAGTCTACACTCTGCTCGGGGTGGTTTCATTTGTGGTTGCCCGTCGTACGACTGTTACTGTCATATCATTCAGAGACCACTTTGTTTTTACTGTGCCATGTGCAGTAACCAATCTCACAAGTATTTTCGACTTCCCCCTCACACAAGTTATTTTTTCCGGTATAAGTGCATTGATTGGGGTTAGTGCGGAAGTGAGCGAAGCAAAGACCTTGCAGAAATGTTGCCGAGGGGCTGAGAACCCGCGATTCTGCCTGTACGTGTGAACTTTTTTCCAAGAGGCGTCGTCAACCAGTAGATGGACCCAGACATTAAAGCACTTGGCAGTGCATACACACACATTGAGCTTTCAGCATACACCTCGTGCTCATTTCTTGCGAACGTGCGACGCGGCGGCCATATTTTGTGCACATCCTGACTGACGGTGTCTATAAACCTATTGTAAAGTATTACAATATTCAAAACTATGTTAGTTCAGCGGCCTAGCCTTGCTGCCGTGTCTAGGGCGTCTTGCCCGGCTAGCCTGCTAGCCAGGCATGCTAACCGCTATTGACGAGGCCTACAGCAGCGGCCTTTCCGCCGCCGCTCTGTGTCTAGTAGCGACACCCGCCTAGCATGCTCGGCTAGCAGTGTAAGTCGTTTGTGTTAACAGGATCAATAATTAGGTAGAAATACTAGAATGATCACCATATGGGAGTTATTGGGAGCGGTACATTGACACCATTAGGCATTCTTCTCTAGACATGTACTTCTAAATATAGGGTAAAAATATGGGCTGTGGAAATAAGTCCAGTTGGAGCCTGGACACGGATGTAAATAAATCAGTCTCTACACATGCACTTCTATGTAGGATGAAAATATAACACATAAACAAATCACAGTACTTTTTAAAATTCCTTTCATAAGATTATTACTGAAGCGCTGAATTGCGTATAAGACACGTTCTTGGGCTCCTCATTTGGAAACGGGGGGGGGGGGTTGGGGGTCCCCAGAGTGCCCTGGACATACGGGTATTTTCCCAATATGGCAGACACGTTTGCCCCAAGCAATGCCGTGACATCACGCACGCATTGTCCACTCTTATATAGAGTCTATGGCCTTTAGCTTCAAGTCGGCAGCACCATAAAAAGGCCTATACATATAATTAAAGTTGTGTTTTTATATTTTATGATGTATGCTTGTGCACAGAAAAGGGTGCATCTTTGGAAAACGCACATCTCACATAGACGACTAATACCAATTGACATTTATTTGTGCCCCAATGAAATGATAGTTGCCCAGCTTTCCTAATGGATTCAAAGAGCTAGTCAATCATAAGTGAAATGATAAATCGACTAATGGTTGACTGTTGATTTCATAAAATTATTCGGCAACAATTTTGATGATCAAACTAATTGATGAAAACCCGAGAATGAAGAAAACCATACTATAAAGTCAATTGTAGTACATGTGTTTGGTAATGAACCAGTAAATGTATGTTCAAGGTGACAAGAATAATGTGTGTGATTTTTATTTATTTATTTTTTTACATTTTTTTAAATGTTCTTGACACCATTTCGGTTTCTCAAAATATTATCAAATATCTCGGACACATGAGATGGTGCTCGAGAACCTGGACCGCTGACCACAGCTGTTCAATCCAACATAGACACCAGGACCCAATGAGTCCTACTGGCACCTATGGGTTAATGTTTTTGTTGGAAAGTGTTCACTGCATCTTCCAACAATTCTCCTTCCACTCGCTGCAGGAACATCGTTTCCACCGTGAACCTGGGCTGTAAGTTGGACCTCAAAACCATCGCACTGCGGGCCAGGAACGCAGAATACAACCCTAAGGTGGGCAGGAGTGCATTGAATGCCTTTCAAACTAGACTAGGGCTGCAACTAACAATTATTTTGGCCATCAATTTTTCTTCCTTTCAAAATCTCAGACATTTGATCTCACTATCTCTACATATTTCAGATTGTGTTTTCATTGTTCATTGTCATTTCCATTTTCGTATTGGCGTGAAAGTGCTTACGCATCTTGCTAGCTTTCGGTGCGGCCATGGCGCTAAGAATGGAGACGAGCAAAAAAGGCCAAACAGGGAATCTTTTTTCCAATAATCAATTATCATTTAATTGGTTGCAGCTCTAAACTAGATTGTTATACTTGATATTATTGACAAATCGATGATTTGACTTATGTCCTGCAACTAATTTATAGAAATTATCACCCTAGAATAACCCCTAATCCTCACTGATGTTTTCGACATGGCTGAATTTCATTTCTGAAATTGCAAAACATTGAATTCAAAACATGAATATGAGGAGAATCTCTAAACAGGAGAGAAAAGACTTGTAATGTGTCGGAGTATAACATAATATTTAAAAAATATATTTTTTAAAAATATATATTTTTTAAATTCATAGATGAAAGTTCATGGAAAAGTTAAATGCAATTAACATTCCTGTCATTTATTATTTGGCTTGGGTGCCAACAATTGGAGTTGTAAATATTCTTGTAATAAATATTGTACCTGGCCAATGCGTGAACAAAGCAAAAAAATGTCCAGGTCTTCCCCCTGTTGCAGAAATATTTCTAGTGACACGTGAAACCGTAGCAAGGATAATTGAATGTGACCATGTGGTTCGTCCCTTCCTTACCGTAAAGCGTTTTGCTGCTGTCATCATGAGGATACGGGAGCCACGCACCACTGCACTGATCTTCAGCTCCGGGAAGATGGTGTGCACCGGAGCCAAGAGGTCGGTCAATCTCTGCAGATCCTCTTGCTTTCCTGGTGCCGTGGGTGCAGGGCTGGGACTGGGCCCAGCCATTTTTGTGCTAGGCCCACCCTCTATGAATCACACAATTAATTGCACAATGAATTGCACACATTGTATTATCTCACGCTTCCAATTTAAAAAAATGATGGCAAGGGATTGCAGATGAACAGTGCTGTTGATGTTTTATCCATGATTATTTAAAACACGGTAAAATTGCCTAAAACTTTCTAGGACATACCTTCTACTTCTCTGATTGCACTGTACCGTGCCCACTTCACACCAGCAGAGTTTCTAGTATGAAAACACAAAACATTCTAATCTAATAAAACCAAAGTATATAAAAACCAGAATAATTGCCATGTTATATATGTTGTTATCTCTTCTCCAACTGGCAACTAGTGAGGAGCAGTCCCGGCTAGCTGCCAGAAAGTATGCCCGTGTGGTCCAGAAGCTGGGCTTCCCTGCAAAGTTCCTGGACTTCAAGATCCAGAACATGGTGGGCAGCTGTGACGTCAAGTTCCCCATCCGATTGGAAGGCCTGGTCCTCACCCACCAACAGTTTAGCAGGTACTAGATGACCACACCTAATGGCACCAATAATAGTTTCCTTGTTTGGCCCATCATCCACCCATATACATCTTGAATATGTTATGCAATGAAGGTCGGCATTCTCAATGTCCTGACCACACTCAAAGGAGCACTTGTTTGCAACTCCAGAATCTCGCAAGTGGGCGGTTCTTACTTGTGCGTGTGCGTTTAAATGCATGAAAAGGTGCCCAGTGTTTGGGACCGTAGCCTTCCGCAAAAGCAAACCGAGGACATTACATTTTAAGGTTTATGAAAATATATAATTTCATGCTTTAAAAATGCCTTTATTTTAAATGAACTTACTTGGAAGCGTTGTTCCTTGTGAGTAGATTTTAATAAAGTGGAATTAATTTAATTAATCTAAATCAGGGCTTTGAACCAATATTTGTTCCCGAGCGTTTTGTTCCGAACAGAAACAGAATTATAACGTTTCCGGTTATGTGTTCCACCAATAAATTGACGTTCCTGAACCGATTAGAACAAAAAAATATTGTTCCCGGAACGGTTAATTTCGTTCCTGTCAGCTGTTTAATGCTTTGTAATATTTGTTGCGGTGAACCCAAAGCGACTCGCTACAGAGGCCCGCTGGTAGCGCTCTACAGCCGAGGTCTCGTTGCGTGTCGGGGCGAACCCACAACAACTCGCTACAGAGAGTCCTGCAACGATTCCTACTTCACTGCTGCATCGTAGATTTTATAAATACTCTTGTTTTATTTCTGAAGTTATCCCAAAGTGTACTCGTTTGAGGAACGAAATAAAACCGTTATTAACCGGTACCATTATTTTTAAATAAGTGTTCCTGTTCCGGAACATAAAAAATAATAACGTTTCCGGTTTCGTTTCTGTTCCCTGGAAAATACTAAAAGTTCCCGGTTTTCGTTTTCGTTCCTTGAACCGGTTCAAAGCCCTGATCTAAATATTACAAAGAAAAAATGTAAAATATGTGGTTAACTTTATTTGTATTTTAACAATGTTTTTATACATATTTCCATAACACAAAATGTCTATTCATTAGGAAAAGAACTTCTCCATTGGCAAGTTGGCTAGAAAGACTAAACAGCTTGAAGAACAGGTTGATATTGTACCCGTGTCTGCTCAATGCAAGATGTTCATGTCTACCGTCATCGTTTGTAACCTCTAACAATGTTGTTTCAGTTATGAACCTGAGCTCTTCCCAGGTTTGATC
Organism: Bregmaceros cantori; assembly: GCA_900302395.1. Lineage (NCBI taxonomy): Eukaryota > Metazoa > Chordata > Actinopteri > Gadiformes > Bregmacerotidae > Bregmaceros > Bregmaceros cantori. The sequence goes on from OMKY01254639.1 coordinate 4,905, forward strand.
TACAGAATGATCAAACCCCGAATCGTCCTCCTTATCTTCGTCTCTGGGAAGGTGGTGCTGACAGGTCAGTGTTTTTGTCCACTCTCCAAACGTTGACACTAGAGCTGCAACCGATTTTAATGAATTATTGTATTAATCTCCAACTAATTTGATGATCGTTTTCTTGTTTTGACATTGGGAGCAACATAATTATATTCGACACATTTGAGGATGGACCAGTCTCCATTCCCAGTGTCCCTGCCCACCCGTAACCATATAGACGTATACTTTGTCCATTTCAGGTAATGTTTAATAAATTGTTGTTTTAAATAGTCTGACTATTGAGAATTATTAATTTGCAATCAAATTCAATTTGCAATCATCAATTGTATTGCAATCAAATTGGTTTTACACTAATTGCATTGCATTTGCAAGTCGGATGTTTGCCCCTTAGACAATTTTAGGACTCTTCATGCACTATTTATCCACACAATGGGAGGAATCTTTTAAAAAATCATCTTTTGTGAAATCTAAGTTCAGTGAAAAACACATCCTACACACCCATGAGCATTATCACAGCCAAAATGCCTCTCAAATGAAATGAAAACTCACAAGGACCTAATAAGTCCTCTGCACCAAAGGGTTAAACGGAAGGTTTTTATTGGCAGAGAACTTGTAATTATTCTATATAGCATTAGTCTAGAATCTAGAACACAATACTAATCTCACTTCCTGACTCTGGGCCTGCAGGTGCCAAAGTGAGGGCAGAGATCTACGATGCCTTTGAGAACATTTACCCAATCCTAAAAGGCTTCCGGAAGACTACGTAGGTCTCCTGACCCCCGCCGCCCTCCAACACTTTTGTACTTTTTTTTTTTTTTCATGAGATGCTAATCTATATCTGGACTTCTTGAAAGAAGGAACTGCTGCCCAAGGCTGAAGTCTATGATGGAGATGGAGTCTCCCTCGGCTGCATACTATTATTATTTTTCGCTCCTCACGTGACTGTCTTGGAGCTAACAAGTGTGCGCTTCTGTGGACGCTCAAAGACCTGCTTCGGAATCGCAAGTTCGTCAACTTGTTCATTTTTTCTTTTACAAAAATTATTTTAATTGTTGAGTGCTCACTGAACATTCCATTGTTTTCACTTGTGCAGTTGGAATTCACCTTTTTAACCTTTTTTTTTTTTTCAAGTTGACCTGGACTCCTCCGGCATGTTTTTGGTAAAACCCCACCATGTAGCAACATCCTCTGTCATAGCTATTTGGATTTTAGAAGCCTTCTTATTTTATTTTATTTTATTTTTTAGTTCAGTATTTTCAAATGGCACTTGGGACTTTTGCGTCTGGGTGATGTGTTCTTATGAATGGACAAGTGTTTATATCTGATGGCATAGCGTTCAAGTTTTAACGGTAAAAACATTTTTGTTGAAAAAAAAAAGCATACATTTTGTATCTTTCGATACATATTGATCCAAATGTCTTGCTAATGCAAAACTATACTATTATGTCTAAATGGGGAAAGCCTCTTCTGTTTGGGTGCTCACTGAAAGTTGATGAGGTCTTTTGAGCCAACTTGACCATGAAAGTGTCTTGCTTGCAATACATTTTCACATAACTAGCTAGATGCTAACTCCAGTCAGGTTGCCAGTGCCACCTCAGAAGTAGTAAGATGAAGAAAAAAAAAATTGTTTTTCCATTTTAGGGGTGCAACAATTAACCTAATCGATTATAAAATTAATCAACTAATTTGAAAGTTGATTCTGGCACTCAAAGTGCTGACACTACTCCCTATTGTACCATACAATTGATTTTAAAAATTACTCTCGATTGAAATTATTACATGGACCTAATTTATGTAAAGGAAACATTAATATGTACACCATCAAAATAGTGCGGCATGAATTGTAATTATTGTCACAGCGAGTAACTTCATTGTTGTACATTTGTTGCATAAGAACCAAATTTATTTAAAGAAGACTAGATACGTGTTGTCGTTGATCGCAATGGATTTTTTGTCAGATTTTCTTAAATATCCAACTGACTTTAGTCACTAATCGATTATTAAAATGTTAGTTGCAGGCCTAATCCATGTACAACATATGAACAATTATTAGCCAATGTCAAGCAAGGGTAAATTTGCCACATTTTTTTGAAATTGATAGGCATGCATGCTGACAAAAAATGCTGACAATAGTACCGAACAGAAGGCAGTGACCCACCCTACCCGCCACCCCCAGACGCCTTGGATTAGCACTAACTGACTGCTTGGTTTTTGCATGTGGTCATGTATTTGTAAGTACATTGTACTGACACTGTTTGAATGTTTTATCATTTTATTTGTTTTTAGAGAAACGTTTTGTCAATGTTTATGCTCAGACTGTATTGACTGGCCCTCAAGCTATTAAGTCAATGCCTCCTCCCCCCACACACACAATTTATATTTTGTTATACCGTTTGTTGAAGTAATGGAGCATATTTCCCTCTCAACAGAGTAATTTCACTCAAAGCATACTTTAGTCTGGGGTTGAATCAGGCTTTTCTGGGCATGAATAAATACATGTGTATATATGTATTCATTTTTGTCAATTTCATTTTCCTCTGGTTGAACAGTCATGAAAATACCAAATTTGGTCATCTAAATTTTGGTGCATTACTATAAACAACTCAGGAAACAGGAGTTCAGTACCTGTGGCACTTTTCTCTCAATGCTGCCCGAACCAAGAGAACCAAAGTGGCAGAGCAGTACCTGCAGGTAGTGAAGGACAACTCTGGATGGGCAAAAACTGATCAACTCGACAGATTTTTATATGGTGCCAAAACCGCAGCCGAAGCTGGCTCGAGGCGCTTCACAAGTGATTTTGTTTTTCGATTTTGATTTAGGAAGTATAGCAGCTGTTTACCTAACTACCTTTCAACCTTGATTGACCAGTTGTGGACAGTAATTGGGGTTGGTTACAGAACTCCTTCAACGGAGGACTGGAAGGAAGAAAGAGGAGATTGATTGAAAATCTCGATCTTGGCCTAGTTGAAATGTTTTTGATTAGTTGTTTTATTATCAATAATCAAAACTGCCCATGGGTATTTAGAGATTAATGTAGAGGCTCAAGAGTCGCGTGATGCCCCGCAAAGCAGTTTGCCTGTCTGTCCAGAGAGTGCAACAGCACACTTTTGAAGATCAGGTGGCCTGCCAAGGCAACTTGGCCATGTTGAGAATTTGGTCAAAGCATGGGGGGTGTGATCCAAATAAGAGGGACAGAATGTGAACGGATTTGTCACATTTTCTGGGCGTGACCTCTTGAGCCTAGAGGCAAATTTATATTGAAAAATCTGGGGTGAAACATGATACATTTTTAACAAAACGTTAAAACGTTTTGAAAACAAAATTTTGAAAACTAGTAAGCTTGCCTGTAGAGCGCTGAAGTGATCACAGTACCTGCACGGCTAGCAAGGGTTAAGTATTTCCACTTTGTTATGGTGATCACATTGATAAATAACATGAATTAATTGTCGTACATACTTGCATCATCCTGTTTTCAGGAAATTAACATTTTGGCACCCATTTTGTAGCGCCAGATTCACTATACATCAAAAGGATGAAGTATATATAAATAGTTGTGCTAAAAATAGCAGTGCCTTTTAGAAAAATTAGTAAATCTCAATTCTTCAAATTGTATTTTAATGAACACATTCATTGGTGACATAGTACATTCTATTCCAAAGCAAAACAATTGGGCATAGTCATCAAAACTTGACATTTCATTAAAAAGTCAGAAATGCTTTGTTAAATGTTGCCAGAATTCCTTGGAAACTGTACTGCTGTACAAACAAAAAAATTCTTGACCTGTGAATTTGTCTGACTATCCTAGACTAATATTTTGTTGCAAAACCATGGTTTCTTATAACTGCTTCACATCTGTGGTGCATGGAGTCAACAAACTCCTGGCATCGTTCAACCGGTATTGTGGCCCAGGCCAATTGTACTGTATTCCACAATTCTTCTTTCTTGGTTTTGCCTCAGTTTTCTATGGGATTAAGTTCCATGGATTATGCTGGCCACTACATCAGTTGAATCCAGTTTGTCTGGAAGTGGAACCATGCTTTTGCTCGCTTGCTGGTATGCATGGGCTCATTATCTTGTTGAAAGGTGCGCCTCAAAGGCATTTCATCTTTCAGTATCCTGATGTACTTGAACTGGTCTAAGATCCCCGGACCAACACCATGCTTGCACCGCAAGGCTTAATTGTCTTCATTGAGTACTGTGGCTTGAATTTGGTGTTTGCAGGGCGTCTGTGACCCTTAAACCCAAAAAGAACCATCTTACGCTCTCAACAGTCCAGTAGTCCACAATGTGCTCTTTGGCAAATTCTAATAGCTTCTGCACGTCTTTTTTTTTCTTTAGAGATGGGACTTTGCAAGGGCTTCTTGCGGATAGGTTGACTTCACAAAGACATCTTCGGATTGTACAATCACTAAGTCAACTGTAGGTCTTCCTTGATCCTCTTGGGGCAGATCATTGGCTGAGTCTTTGGCTGATGGCTATTCTATCCATTTGAGGAGTTTTCTTCAGTTTTTTCTTCCGCGTTTTGCTGTTTTTTGCTCCCATTTCATTGCTTGGAGATCATTTTAGCTCACTTTCTGCATCTCTTTGTAGTTTTCCCCCAATCTATCGATGTTTTAAGAACAACCCATATTCATAATTTTCCAGACAAATGCACAGTCCACATGCCAGTTGCCTTGATCCTTAAATAAGGATCACCTGTTAACATCCTTTTCCCCAGAATGCCCTCCCAAATTGACGCCCACCTTTATTCAACTCACCACTGCTATTACTGCTATAACACACCCCTTTCAGTTAATCATTCAATTTCACGAAATCCGCAGTATGCATGGATGGCGTGTTGGATTTGTTAGGTTTCTGTACCTTTTACGTTGAAATTTGTACAAAAACAGTGATTTTTATTGCTGTTAAGGCACTGCAATTTTTTGGCACAACTGTATATACTTCATCCTTTTGGTAATAGTGCATGAAAATTGTTTTTCATATATTATTCATTTCATTATTTCATATATGATATACAAATTATACCAGTTCATGTCATCAATAACTACACTTCACTCTTTACGGTGAGCGCTACTATATTGGCATGAACCGTAACCAATTTATAAAAACCAGAAACTAGAGTGCGCCAACATAAACAGTCTATGGTCAAGCTAAATACAGGGGGCTGACATTTTGAAAATACGACTTGACTCGCTCAGTCGTTCGGTGTGGTCACATGTTCGTCTGGACCAATGGGGTGGCTGCATTCACTGGTAAGTCAGATGAAACCGAGTACATGAAACATAGATCCGTACTAGAACATTTGCTTGTGGAATAGCACAGCTGTGCGAGTCTTTCAAGGGCCTCCGAGTGAATTTATGCGGGGTTAATATGAAGAACGCATTCTTTCGACAGATTGAGTTTTGTCTAGGAATTATGTTTCCGTTACATGATTCAGCCAACCCATCATGAATCTGAATGCCTGAGCCATTCTTGTAATACCCAGACAGCCGTGCATCAAAATTATTTCAAAGCCAATCAAGACATAACATGACATGACAGATGCCACGCCACTACCTACAGCACCTAAGAATTGTAACCTGAAAGGGCCAGGAAAAAAAAACAAAAAAAGGACATTCATAGAGAACATAAAGGAACACTGTAGACTTTCACACTTGATGGCAATAATCCAAAGCAGAGACCTAAAATATTCGCTCACATCACGCTCTCCCAGAATGGGGAGATGAACACACATCCTCCAAAGAGTCTTGGGGCTTTTGTTTTAGGGTATGACAACTATGATACAAAGTTACAGACCCCACGCCAGCTGCAGCTCTCAACTACAACTCTGCAGTCTGCGCTGACTACTAAAGGGTAACACGATTGAAGCATCAATAAACTCACAAATATTGTAGAGTCCATGCTTTCTTTAGGAACTGGGATTCACAGGAGCCTTGTACAGAACATGCCAGGTTGGACAAAGATTCAGCTCTCTTGAAAGTGTTGGCCTTTGAAATCACATCAGTTCATATCCCTACCCTTTTCTATGCATTATGCATTAACACACCAAATCTGGGACAAACCCATCCATATTGTGCTCGGCTGCAAGCAGAGATGCTGATATTTAAGTTCAGACAATAAGAAGGCGTTGAATGCCGGTGGTGGGATGGACAGTGCCCATTCCTACAGATGCTTCTCCAGGCTGAAGTCCTGCTTCCAGAGGAACTCTGGGCTGTACCCTCCGGCAGGCTGCTGGCAGCTGACAGAACAGGTGTACACGGCTAGCGTCCCCCAGTCCACACTGGCACCCGTCGAGTCTACTCCCAGACTGTTCAGCAGCTGGGGCATCACCTGCACACATCACCATGTCTTAATTTTCCATTAAGACCAAGTGTTGGCACTCAATAATAGGCCGCAATTCGACTGGCCTCAAATGCGCACACTGCACGCAGCCCATTCTGAGCTCCAGCCCATAAACTAATTCGTTTCACTTAGAAAAATGTGAACGTCATCTTTCAATGTATACTATGCTATCCCACACTGCAATGCTAGCACTATACCTGTCGTTTTTTGGAAAATCCAACAACTCAATTGTTTAAATATAATACAATTCATATTTCTTCCTTGTTCTTTTTTAGAACACAAGGCCATGTTCGGCTATAGGAATGGTTGAATGCAAATCATCATTTGCAGTCAACTAGGATGGGGTGGGTTGGAACTGGCAATTCAGTATGGCATATTAATGATCATAATAAAAGTTCTGCTGTAAGAGGACATCTAGTGTGGTAAGAGAAATTCTGGTGCCAGTCACTTCACCGTGACTATTTTTCAACATTTCTATTTAGTGGGAGCACATCATGCCTACTGCATTATTTAAAAAGGGTGGTGGTGACTTGCTGTGCCATTTCACACCCAAATGTTCTACTGCAGATCTTTGCCCCACAAACTAACAATTAAATAATCTGGGCAGCCCATTCTATCATCTTTGTCAGACTTACAAGCGAATGCAACCAATGGTCTGTATTTATCTGCATTTCATCAATATCTATTCAAGACAGTGAGCGGTGGTGGATAAGGGGCAATTAATTGGTCATAAAACAATCTGTAGTAAGCAGATTTTGAAACTGAATTTTGTGTGACAAATTCAGCCACTGATGTCTTTACATAAGCTGCAATACAGACACCAGAAGGAAGTGTGTTATTGCTGGGGTTATTGTTCTTTTCTTCAGAAAATCAATAATCATGGTTTAAGAGACAAGAATTGAACAGCTACCAAGTACTGCCAGCAGCAATTTTTATGGGAATCTCTGACCTGGAATTCGAAGGATCTCTTGGCACCACAGCTGCAGGCTGGGATATCTCCATCGGAGGGAATGTGCTGGGAGGAGACCCACAGCGGATGGCCGCTTCTGCTGTATCTCAGCACCTACCAGGACAAACAATATTTACACGCAGCAATGGATACATGTAAAATATAAATTGGAGCACATGCAAAATAAGTGTAAATTCAAGATTTCTTTAGTCCCAAGGAAAATGAGATATACACAAATTTCACTATCAAAGCTGCACTTTTTAAAGTTCATTATTTCAAAGCTTGAAGTTTGTACTGTGCGCATGTACAAACGGGCACGTGCAATATTTCCACAATGGATGCCATGTAAATAGACCTAAACATGTAAAATTAGGGCTGCAACTAAAGATAATTTTGATCATCGATTCATCTGCCCTTTTTAACTGACTATTAATCGATTAATTTCCCCTTTGAAATCAGGATGATTATTTTAGTTTTTTTGGCCCTTGCGTACCGTTTTCAGCAAGGGGTGAAAAGGAGAGACGAGCAAATGTGTCGGTGAGGAGAGCGAACCCACGATTCTCTGCGTCATCATGGCATATGTGTGCTTTCTAGTTCACTCACCCTTAACAGACTGGAGTTGCTGCGAGGTTTATTAACCTGAAACGTTATTGAAATTGCAAAGTAGAAAACGTTGAACAACATATATTCAACACATTTGAGTGGACGAGGGACCAAACAAGGAAATGATTAATCACTGTCGATTAATCGATTATCATCGATTAATCAGTTGCAGCTCTATGTAAAATTACTGAGTTTTGGTCATTAGTTGAAATAGATTGACGCAGTTCCACACTAATGATGTCAACTGAATATTTATTGCAGCAGAAAGTCGTGTGACGTCACCAATTTCATAACAAACAGAGTTCTGGGAGGACCTCAGAATGCCCACTAAAAAAATATAGTAATAATAAATATTAATAGTAATAATAAATATTAATAAATATAAATAGGTTCACTCTGTCCACTCTAAACACAGAAAAACATGATTTTGAAATCACCTACCATTTAATGCTCCTAGGCAGGTTCATAAACTGATGAGATTTTGGAGGGTTAAACCTTCAAGATAATCAAGTTCAAGATGGCTGAATTCAAGATGGCCGAATTATTGTTTGGCCCAGTCTGGCCTGTACTGTACGAGGATCCTGTGACGTCACAATTCCTACAGAAAGCCTCTGCTACAATATTACTGGGATTTTTTTATGCTTCTATGGTGTTTAGGGGATATCCCTTTAGCAGTCGGCACCGACTGTATACTTCTAGTTTTCACCTGGTCTGGTTCAGCAGCAATCCTTTTTTTAAAGCGCCGAAAGACCTTTTGGTCTTCAGATTCGTGCAAGGCCATCTTCTCCAAGTCAGCCTCCGCCAACACTGTGGGACAAATAGCATTTTGTCAGCAAATATCCAACTACTAGACACGCAAATATTAAATTGCAGGTGATGATAAATATGTCAGTGCTTTTATTATGGCATGTCCCTATAAGCAGGGCTTCGAATCTGTTCAAGGAACGAAAACAAAAACCGAAAACGAACGAAAATTTACTGGATTTTACGAGGAGCGGAAACGGAAACTAAAAAAGATTTATTCAACTGTTCCGGAACAGAAACAGAACATTATGAAATCCACAAAACCGGTTAAAAACGTTTTTTTCTGTTCTCTATATATTTTAACATATTCTATGTCTAGGAGACTATTTCCATCCACTTTCACTGTCAGTTATCAAGCACCATGTATCTGGGGCTCCATCTTGTGGACAGATGAAGAAGCGAATGTAATGGCATTTTAAAGACGGTTTTCATGTTAATACAGTTGCACTGAAGTTTGAAAGTCCACCAGATATATTTTGTATGAGCTACATAAAAAAAGTAATATTTCACAAAATTAGGAACTTTAAGAGCGAACGAAATGTTTGTGCCCCGAACCGGTTTAGGACCGATATTTTGGTGGGGGAACGGTTCCGAGAACGAAACCTTAAACATAGGCCTGGCTGAACCGTTCAGAACGGAACATTTGAAAAATAATTTTGTTTTCAAGCCCTGCCTATAAGACTCTCAGGATCCTGCACATAGCGCCACCTTTAACATCTATGTGCATACAGATCACAGCACAAAGCTGGCATGGCAGTTAGATAAATCAACAGGGCAATAAAAAATGTTTGGTATTGGTTAAATAACAATCATAATATATGGTTATCAGAAGATTTGTCTTTGCAAAATTATCGACAGTATGTCAAATGGTTGTTGAGAATTTTTTGAACAATTTGCCTTACATATTAAAATTGCAACGCTACTAAAAAACGTGTAGAATTTGAGAGGAAACAGCAGGTGCGTGCAAGTTTCTGCCCTCTGTTGCACAAAATGATGTACTGCGAGTTTGTTGGGCGCCTTTTATGGCAGCCGGCAATGGTCTGCGCATGTATACATCATTTCCTGTTTAGGATAACTAAAGTATGTTCGAAGTCATGGAACACTTACAATAGATGCGACTAGACTGATTGTGTAATGGAGTGGGGAGAGCGACAGTGGTGTGACAAAACACAAGCGAACAGCGATAAAACAACAAGACAGTGCTTCATTCTTCATGGCAGGGAGAGAGCGAAAGATAGAAATGTACCTGCAGAAAAACTGAAAAAAATACAGCAATATAACGAGCCTGTTTAAAGGATAGCAGCCGACGTGAAGTAGCCTCGGCCTACATAAATCGCCTCTTCTCCGTGTCTCGAGTACTCCCCCTCCGCCGGTGCGGCTGTGGAGCCGCGGAGCAAGCTGCTGCTGCTTCCACCCACCTGGTTCTTTTTAAACAGCAGTTGGTCGGAGGTCAGAGGGGGGGTGCGCATTCATTTGGTACAATAACTGACATGACTCCTTTGCGCTTATTTACGGCAGCCAGAAAAGCTTGAATATCTGTGGGATCGAGGTAGTCCAACATGTTTGTTTACTTCGCTAGCTGCGGGGTAAGTTTACTTGTTCACTTTTATCAGCTGGGGTATAAAAGGTGTATAGAAGGTGTCTGAACAAGTTTTGCATTGTCATCAGCTCATAAGGAGGCGCAAGCCGCCTCGATTTCAAACTTCTTCACTTTGGAAGGCGTCTTAAGATTTTTGCGTCGTCGGGCCCCGACACGACCATTGCCCCATAACCAACAGACACGTTTCATTTAAAAAAATGTTTTATCCTCATAATCGTCCTCCTATAAAACAGCCCTGAAGCGTGAAAATGGTTGTCAAGAAGATACTCAAGAACAAAACCGCACATTATCATCCACTTCAGCCAAGACGTACGCCTTACCATCTGCCCCACCCTCGCTCTTCTGATGGCTGTATTCCTCCTCTGTGTTCTGTTCCTCATCTTCCTCCATCGTCTTTTCCTTGCCGTCATCCTCTTCTGGCTCAGTGACCAGCTCAAACTCGGGAAAGAGCAGCGGTGGTGGTGAACAGTCACCAAAAGCCTCTATTTGGAGAGACCAGAGAGAGAGACAAAAATGTATTACACATTTGCTACTTAACGGACCGATTCATTGAACAAAGCAGTCACTGACGTCACCATCACATCACATATCTGATGAAGACACGGACAGACACAGATGTAACATGTCAATGTCTTTTCCTCCATTCAAAGGAGAAATATGTAGATATTTCTTCATCAGGGCATTCCTTTTGGAGTCATTTTTCCACCATTACCCATCCATTTAGAAAACATTCTGATTTAAAACTAACATAAAATCTCACTTATGTTTACATTTTTAAGACTTTTGAAAATTATAATGAATAATTATGAATTCTTTCCAAGCCAATTTTAGAATTATGAATTGAATGCCTTTTTTTAGGTTATTTCTTGGGCACAAGAGCCATTTTTCATTTTCATTAACAGGCTTAGTGTGAAGGGGGGCGAGAGAGCAGGGAAGCAGACCTACAACAGACTTGTGCCGGAGACAGGAATAGACCTCACGACAGATGTGTACGCTGTGAGACTAAGCCACAGGCACAAGAGTATCGAGCTGGATGAAGCGGTGTAACAAACTGCGCAACAGAGCCAGCCACCGAATGTAGTGCCATTTTATTCTTTTAAACAAGCGAGATTGGGAACAGCGTTGTAGAAATGTTGGCGAGGGGAGGAGAATTTACCTGTGAACTTCACTATACGTGTGCTAGATGTGGATGTTTTACTGGTTGCAACACAAAGCCAGCACAACTTTTTAAGGATTTTTACAGATAGGCGGGAACCCTACATTCTAACAGAAGACATGACTTTCAGGATGCAATGAGGTACCCACCTGGACTGCAGCACTGTTTCTTGTGGCCGTGTTTCCAGTGCAGTGCCTGGTGGTGTTTGCTGCAGTAGGTGGTGCTGTGACAGCGGGAACAGGCCTTAGAGCCTGGACAGCCACACACCACACAAAGCTTGACGCCGCTGACCGGCAGCACCGACACATCAGGCTCACTGGTACCCTCAGCATGATCATCTTCTACAAGAGGAGAGTGAAACACGCTCTGGTCAAATACAAAGTAGTAACACAATAATTAAAACATATGCATGATAATATTAACAAGAGGTGGAGGATATATATATATATATATATAGTATATATATATAGTATTGTAGGATTTTAGCCACATCAAGTATATTCAATATTTTTCTAAACGCCATATTTTTTTCTCTCCACCAGTCAGCAGTCAAGTATGTTATGTTGAATTGTCGTTATTATTGTTGAGATAGAGATATACTGTCCTCTACTGGCAAAGATTAGTCCATCACCGTGTATAGATCTACTGTCCTCTACTGGCAAAGGTTAGTCCATCACCGTGTTTAGATCTACTGTCCTCTACTGGCAAAGGTTAGTCCATCACCTTGTATAGATCTACTGTCCTCTACTGGCAAAGGTTAGTCCATCACCGTGTTTAGATCTACTGTCCTCTACTGGCAACGGTTAGTCCATCACCTTGTATAGATCTACTGTCCTCTACTGGCAAAGGTTAGTCCATCACCTTGTATAGATCTACTGTCCTATACTGGCAAAGGTTAGTCCATCACCTTGTATAGATCTACTGTCCTCTACTGGCAAAGGTTAGTCCATCACCTTGTATAGATCTACTGTCCTATACTGGCAAAGATTAGTCCATCACCTTGTATATGTATAAGTTTCATTTACGAGGGGCAAACTTTTAAAAAAAATTATTGACGGAAATCAGCATGATGTATCACGATATGAATTTCCGGCCATAATGCCTAACATTGACTATCGTGATTGCCAAAAAATACCATGTTGAATATTCTCCTCACTCAGGTGTGATTCAAGCTAGAGCCCTGCGCGAGACAGATTTTCCAGTCCCGCTCCCGCTGTGTTCAGTCCCAATCCCGCCCGTCTCCTGCAAAGAATTATTATTTTCAGTCCCGCTCCCGCCCGCAACTATAATAGTTTGTCCCGTGTAGCTAAAATAAGCAACTTGTGTAGCTAATTATATATATATATATATA
>OMKY01254644.1:0-24483 GCA_900302395.1 Bregmaceros cantori
ATATTACCTGATAATGTCTGATAATCCAAAATGTGATTATTATACAACATTATTGATAGAAAATACGAATGTGAAGAAAAATATCAAAATATTAGCGTGAAAATGTGTTGTTTTAGGTGTTTAGTTAGTTTGCGCTAAATTGTCATACATTTGTTGAATATCATGAATCAAGTTTCAAGTTGACAAGATCCATTTCTGTGTCATTGTGAATATTTTGGGGATTTTTCTAAAGGAGAAATATCTAACCGATTAGTCGATTAATCGTTTTAATAATAGGCAACTAATTGACTATTGAAATAATCGTTAGTTGCAGCCCTAATAGGGACATCAGTGAAACCCAGAAATATTGTAGAAATATTGTAAGTTATGGACGGAACAAAAATGTGGCATTGATTGTTTTAATGCCAAACCCAAGAGTGTTCATTTCTAATAAGGTCACAGACTTGGCAACCAGCTCTCTCCATCTCTCTCTGTCCTCGGCCACTTGCACTGCATGGCGTCACTCAGGTTGCACCTTGTCTACTCTTCGATGTCAGCTTCCCGAAAAATCGAAGTCTTGAATTAACAGACTAGTTAAAGAAAGCAGTTAAACACTGTGACTACACTGTGAAACCATTTCATAGATGCTAAATACACATTTCAAGGTGAGACAGTGCATGAGTGCACTACAAAGAACTTATGCAGAGAGTTTACTTGTGAGTTTGCTTCCCCTTACCGACAGCTTTGCCGGATGTCTTCTCCCCCCCTTAGTTCACAGTTACGGGCAACGGCGCAAATTCTCCACTCGCAGACATCGCAGAGATCTCTTCAATTTTGCACTAAAACTCTCAATAAAATTAGAAAATGGCGCTTACGCTCGGAAAATAACATTTGCCTACTGTAGAAGCCTTTTTTGTGCTTTTCTGCTGGTGTAACTGGCGCTACACTGGGTGTACTGAGTAACGACTACAGACATGACTGGATTTCATCCGTGGAGGTTCTGAGCATGTGCGTCATTCTTGATTCATCGCTTTGTCAATAAAATTGTCAGTTCTGTAAAATTGGTTATCCGGTTCCTAGTTGTAATGCAACTAGGGTTTAAAAAAAAATCGAATCGATTTTAAAATTGATTATTCCTCAAAATGTAATGATAAAAAACCCCAAAGCAAATTGATTAAAAAAAATGCCATGGGTATGTCATATGCAAGTAATGCACCTAAAGGCAGTAATTAAATTCAAACTTGCTGTTTTGTCTATGGCACAGTATTAATTTTAAAGTGAAAATACTGCAATATGTTAAAAAAAAATCTTATTGTGACCTTGTGAATCAAAATCAAATAGATTCAGAAAATTGAATGGATTCCCCGTCCTAAATGCAACCCTTCTTTGAATGTAACATCATTGGACAAAAAAAAAGCTGTGCCATGCAGAGTTCATGCTAGTGGTGCATTCTGCATACATGTTGATGCGTGCGAGAAGGTCAGTAAGTTCCAAGTGGTGCAGGCAGGGGAATGCGTCCCTGTGGTCGCATCATTAAGTTTACTGCTGAGCGTGGGGCAGTATGGACTTTTCTTCTATACCATCGCTGCTCTTATCTACAGCTCCTCCCCGCTGGCATCCCTCGCTACATACCTGCTCTCCTGCAACCGTGCACTTTTCTCCACATCCAGGGATCCCCGTCACTTGCGGCAAGTCCATGACCTTGCCATTCTAAATACATTTTGACACTTTTCTTTGTAACCTGCACGTCTTGTGTCAAAGTCGTTGGCAGAGGAAGAATTGCACATACTTAGAATTGGTCAAGTATTCCGCAACCTTCATACTCTCTGGGAACTACGGATGTGGACAGTTTTCACCCTGTCCCAGACGCTTTTTTTCCCCATGCAATTTCATCGCTTTTTTTCAGTCGGTCAGTTCTTCATGTGTAGCTATGGAGCTCAGGATAATGACAACTAGGGCTGCAACTAACGATTATTCTATTCTATTAGTTGCCGATTATTTTTAACGATTAGTCGATTAATCGGTTGGACGTTTTTTCTTTTAGAATATCCCCAAAATGTGAACAAATTAATCTTGTTAACTTAAAATGTAGTAAATTTTGGTTCTTAAGTAAATTCTAAATGTACAATGTTTTTTCATTCTTGAAGTTCATCTTCTTTTTCACCTTTTTTACATCAGTTATGACTATTTAATGTTTCATATTTTCAAATCTGATATATTAATATCAAATTTACTTGGACCAATTGGGGTAATGTCAGCACAAAACTGGTGAAATGACAATGATTCAATTTCTTGGCGATTATCGATTTATTACATTCGTTACCGATTTAATTCTATAATCGATTAGTCATCGAGTAATTGACTAATCGTTGCAGCCCTAATGACAACAAAAGGGGCAATACTCCCACGACTGCTATGCTGCAACCATTAATGAGTCTTAATGATCAGCTGCCAACTGACTTTTTTTTTTTTTTCCAATCCATTTCACACACTCTGTGCTTCCTTTGGTGCAGTTTACTTCAAGTGCTGCTGCCCCAGCTTCTAGTTTCAAAAACAAAACTAGAAGTATGCAGTCGTTGCCGACTGCTAATGGGATATCCCTGAAACGCGATGGGCGCCTTGTTTATTTCAAAGGGCACAGTTTGCAAAATTTTGAAAACTTTTTTTTCAGGCAGTTTTTCATGTCTAGCTAACAAGCTCCGGAATCCGGGTAAGAAAAAAGGGGGCAATGCCACCTATGACCATCAGAATCGTGGGTGCAGTATAGACGAGTTCGGGTATTTCTGGTCTCTGAATGTCGTCACGTCCGGTGTCATTTAGTTTGCGTGTATTTGGCTATTTTTCAACATGTATATTCGGTGGGAACACACAACTACCATGTTATTTAAAATGGATGGTGGTAACTTTCAGTGTGCTATTCCACACCCAAATGCTCTTGTGTAGATTTGTGACCCACAAATGCATGATTTAATAATCAGTGCAACCGGTTCCATTTTCTCATTCCGTTTGGAATTACTAGAAGAAGCAGCCAGCCTATTGGTCCAGAAGAACATGTGACCACTCGGTGAGTTAAGTCGGATTTTGACTGTATTTCATCAATATTTATACAAAATTATGAACGGAGAAAGTGGGATGATATGTAACTGGTCACAGACCGACACCTAGTGGTCGGATTTTGAACTGGCATGTGTTTTGTGTTTGTCACTACCAGAGTTGGCATAGGCAACAATAAGGCACCGGAAATGACCTTAAGAACGGCGGGACAAAATAATTCCCACCAGTGTTTCGCACGTAAACCTGTCTATAGATGCAGAGGTTTTCCCTTTTTTTTTAAAATCGGCAGACTTCCGAAAATATTAGAAATATTCCCGCAATTTTCCAGAACTACAGAAAACATTAATTCCATTAGTGCTCACCGCTGCATCTACTTATTTATTGCTTCTTTTGTTTCTTGTTTCTGCTGGTGTAACTTTAGGCGCTACACTAGTGGGTGTACTGAGTAACAACTTACCCCTACGGACAGTGCTCCCCTATTGCAATGTCCGGGAATCCCAAATACTTGTGGATGAATTCTTTTTATTCCTTTTCACATATTTTTATTGAATATGTCTCGTAGCATAACACTGAATGAAAAAATGCATGAATGAATGCATTCAGTCTGTTGTTCCAATTACAAGGTATAGCAGTTAATGATTCTGCACTTTGCGGCGACTGCTTTTGCAGTGTGCCGGCAATGGATTGCACTGTTGTCCAAATGCAATTTGTAACGCAGCGTCAGACTTGCTCACAAGCTGGTGTTTGCTGTCCTCTGCCTCTCCCGGCCAGTGGAACCTGGGATTTAAAGCAGCCGACGTCGCACCCTCCCCCCGTTCTTCCCTTTGTGGCGCGACTGTTGACTGCTGTGCCCTTTTCCCTGTCTGTTGTTGGCGTGACCCTGTGACCTCACAGTGGTACTCTGTCGGTGCGCTGCTAGATTTCTTTTTTTTTTTTTTTTTCAGGGTATCTAGACAGACATCTGGTGGAAATATTGATGGTCCACCCATATCTGACCACTAGTTGAACTCGACTAAAGTGGAACGTCTGTAAAGGGATATCTCCGGAACTCGATAGGAGCGTTGTTCATTTCAAGCAGGGGCATAGATTGCAAAATTTGAAAAACTTTGGGCAATCAGTTTTTCACGTGTAGCTAGGAAACGGATCATTAAACAGGGGGCAACACCCAATCACCACCACCGTCAAAATGTTTTTCCACGATAACCGGTAACCATCACACCCATATTAGTTGCTGTTCTGTAGGTACACTGAATTACAAGTGTGACTTTGTCGACTCATACAAACACTGTGCACCTGTTGAAATGATTGTCATTGTGTGACCA
Source organism: Bregmaceros cantori (assembly GCA_900302395.1). Classification (NCBI taxonomy): domain Eukaryota; kingdom Metazoa; phylum Chordata; class Actinopteri; order Gadiformes; family Bregmacerotidae; genus Bregmaceros; species Bregmaceros cantori. Next base: position 4,356 of record OMKY01254644.1, read on the forward strand.
CTGGGTGTTGTGTGCAACCACCTGTTCTCATTATTAATTGTTCATATGTCATTTTATCTACTCTTGTCTTGTCGTCTTTGCGTGTGTTCCTTGACTACGTTGGTGTACTTACCGTTCTGGCTACATCCAGTGTACTTACCGTCCCAGTTCATGATGTTTCTGTACTGATTCACACTTCCTCCTTCCTAGGCCAGTGTTGTAAATGACACATTGTTCTCGATGGGCATAGCTGATTAGGGCTGCAACTAACGATTATTTTGATAATCGATTAATGAGCCATTTTTACTGGCGATTAATCGGTTAATTTTTCCTTACCAATCGGAACAATTATTGCCATTAATTATGATTATGAAACATTATTAAAAGTTTGCAATGTTAATATTACAAACTTTTTGCTGTTTCGCTATTCTCCAAATACTCTTGGAGGCGAAATTCTAACATATTGGGCTTTCACGCAAGCTTACGTGTTGTCTTTATTATATTGGGGCCTTGACACTAGAAAAACATGTATTCAACACGTTTGAGGGGAGAATAGGCCAAACCATGAAACAATTAATCGATTATCAAATTAGTTGGCGATTATTTCAATAATCGATTATCGATTAATCGGTTGCAGCTCTATCCCACATCCGATGCTCACTACTTTTCGTGGTGATACTTTCAGTGCACTATATAGGGTACATGGAGAGTTCGGGCAAAATGGCGTGCGACCCATATAGTGCACTATGTGGTGAATAGGGAGCGATTTCGGACACAGCCATTGTCCCATATCATTTCACTGATATCATACCTGCAACCAATTTAATCGATTATTTAAATTTGATCCTAACAAATGTCATAATGGGTTGATAGGCAACAATTAATCGTTTACTTATTCATCTATTCTCTGCGTGCGTTTCAATATGTTGCTTTGTTTGTTGGTACTGAACACGGCATTACAAACAATACAATACAGATAAGTTCTCTTGGAAGACAAACCAATATGTTCTAAGCTAGCATGGAAGAGTAGCACATGCTAATGTTAACAGGGAACGGTTAAGTGCGCAATCTGCAATAAGTGGAAGTAAAAGAGGGGGCGTAAAAGGAAAATTAATAATGTTCATGTTTCAGGTTAATCATCCTTCTGATTTTAGACAGTTTTGCAGATTTATGGTCTGTAAAAATGGCTGCTTTTAATTATGAAAATAATTGGTATTTGCACTGCTAATCACATCCCTATCCCCTGTAGATATTGTTACTGGAAACTCAAAACCAGACGGCTAAGACAACAATCCATTTCATTCTAATAACATCTGCGTTATGATGTTCTTTTAGTCTTGTTTTTAATTTGGATCCTCGCAGCACAGACCCCCACAATCCTGAAGCCTGCCCCGCCCTCATCCCACAGCCATCCAACTCATAATATTGGCCTTCCTGATAATCTGCGCGTCTGTGTGACAGTGTCTGTCTGTGCATGTGTCTGTCTGTGCATGTGTCGGTCTGTGCATGTGTCGGTCTGTGCATGTGTCGGTCTGTGCATGTGTCTGTCTGTGTGCGTGTGTCTGTCTGTGTGCGTTTGTCTGTATGTGTCTGTCTGTGTGAATGTCTCTGTCTCTGCCAGTCTGTGTTTGTTTGTGTGTGTAATCTGGTCATCTATTTAACACCATAGCTTAGATGCAGCATATCCTCGCCCCTCTCCCCCAAAGCCTCTTACGCACACGTCTCGCTGTGACCCTTCACCATGTGGTCGCTGGTTTAAAAACAACCTCGCACACCATGATGTTAAAGCATTGACTGATCTAATGACCCCAATTTTGCTTTGGGGCACTCGGGGCACTAAACATGTCAAGAAATTAATTCCTCAGAGTTGGTAATTGGTCTTGGGCAATATCCAATATCACATTATTTTCCATAATGTATATGCGGGTTTCTCGTATCCAAAATAAGAAAGGAACATTGCTATTTTTTAAATGTATTATTACCTGTGCCAAGCAGGTCATGTTTTCGGTTGCGTTGGTTTGTCTGTCAGCAGGATAACTGAAAAAGTGTTGCACGGATCTGGATGAAATTTTGTAGAGTTGGTGGAATTTACCAACGGAACGAGTGATTACATTTTGGTGCATTTCTATAGCTTATAAGTAACATAAAAGTTTGACAAATTGTCAGCTTAGAAACTGCAACCACCTCCATCAACACGTAGCAGTTGCCTCCACTCTACTGCATGGTACTAACAGCTCAGATAGTGTAGCGGTTAGCCCTACGGTTTACCAACCTGGAGACCTGTGCTCGCGCACCACCTCCGGCAGATTGTGAAAATATTTGTTTTAATTACTATAATCCCACGTAACGCCAAGAGCATGCTCGCGTACGACTAGTGACAAGTGATTACATTTTGGTGCATTTCTGTAGCCTAATTTCTGTAGCCTAAGTAACATAATCGCGTTTAGATGTTTTGTCAGGCACAGGTTCTAGTTGTTGTTGTTGTTGTTGTTGTTATCATCATCATTATTATTCGTATTATTTTGTTTTTCCTCTTTCTGAACAATTGGAATGAGGTGCTCCGTTAGCCCCAGGGATATAAATTGTCACAGAAGCGTTATGGTTATTGTTTGAACATTTTGCATTCCAAACCCTTTTTCACTCGAATCCACCTGCACTCAAAATATACGCACACATATTACAGGGGCCAGGGCTATTATTTTTTTTCTGTTTCATAGAAAACTTCACTTCAATCCAGCAGCAATGGTAATGGTTAGCCTGAGTGTTGTAAATTGGTAGTGGTAATAGTTAGCCTCAGGCTCATAGTTTATCGGTTAACTGACCCTCAAACATGTTTCTTTCGCCCCATCCTACTAGCCAAAACTACGGTGAGCAAATGTCCTACTTTACATGGCACATCTCAGGATAACATTAGAGTATGAACTGAGAACAAACCATGCTGTTGTTCTTTTTATGATCTTGCTCTTTCATCGTGTGCAATGGTGCGACCGTGTGTCTGTGTGTGTGTGTGTGCGTGCGAGTGAAATCTGTAGACTGCTCATGCTTTGCATTCTTCCGAACAGTGATCAGACCAGAACCGCCCTCAACCTTTTTGCATAGCCCGCAGCAGAATTTCTTGTCTCATCCTGGATTATGTTTGGGCGTATCCAACCCCACTTGGAATGAACTTGTGGTGTGATGAGGTGGGGATGAGATGCTGGTGCACGTGAACCGTGTGGTGTGTTGAAGCCGGAGTGTTGATGGTTGACTCTATTAGTGGTGTTCCAATCCTCGGATCTCCCGATACGTGATAGAGTCCCGATACCGAGTCCTCAACTATTTAGCACTATTGTCATCTTTAATGACACTAAGAAGATTTCTTGAATAAAAAACAATCTGGGCAGAATAAACTAAAAATAATCTTCTTTACTTGTTATCATTTTTTAAACATGGTAATTTGTATTAGTTTGTGTACTTCCAATTTTTGCAGCATCAGGAATCGGGACTCAGCATAGGGACTCTGAGATCAAAGAATTGGGATGGAAAAAAATGGGACATGTCTAGTTTCTGTGTGTTGGTGGTGAAGTATGGATATACATACGTGGGTGTGTTGAACGCTGCGTGTGTCTGGTGTCGCAGCCAGGACTGTGCACGTCTGGGGGTTTTGGCATGTATGTTTTGCTGGGGGTTGGTACTGCTGGGGCTTTGTGTGTGTGTGTCAGTGTGTGTGTGAGTGAGACTGGTATCGCCGTAGTGACAGCACTCGTTAGCAGTTGGCAGTCAGGCCGAGAGTGGAATGCGTAGCCGCCCCCTCATCTCTCTCGGTGTGTTGACAGAACGTATGAAGGCCTAGCTTCCTGCAAGCTGTGGGCCGTCCTGTGGTAATACATTGATCGAAGCTCTACTAACAGATAGACAGAATAGTATCTCAGGCTACTGATTACTTTAGAGCTGGAATAGAAATGCCAAAATTTGGTTAATGCATCGTTCGATTAATCATTAATTCACTAACTCATGCTGTGCCAGCCCATTTCAAATTTGGCACGTCCTAGTGCCAGCGTTTTTTCAACATGCAAGTGTTTTTTCAAGCTGTTTCTTGTTTCTGTAATAAATATTTTTTCCGGGTGCAGGTTATTGGCCCACAGCCCAACCCTCAACCTGGAGGGCCAGTGGGATCACTCTTTGTCTGGTCCCTAGCCTTCGACCTGTTCGGCATGGGTGACCCTACCTGACATAGCTGTAGGGGTCACGGAGACTCGCAAACCACTCCAAAACGTAAAGGTGGTGATGACAGAGGGTTTTTTCAAGACCCATATAAAATTAAGTTTTGTGTCCTTGTCAACAAACCACAGAACAAAAGAAACTTCCTTCATCATCAGAAAAAATATATGCTTGTTTTTACCTGTTTCAATTCTTTAGTTTTAGCATCCAGAACAGGGGTGGGTATCACTAAAAATTGCTGATAAAATCTCAAATAAATTCAGGTGAAGTGCCGATTTAAAATTAGAGGTATGGGATATTGCCGAAATGCAATAGAAGCATCTTCTTCTTCTCTTCCTTTTGTTGTTTAACGGCAATCAACTCTTTTTCTTGTCAGTCTGTGCTGGCCAAAATCATATTGTAGAGCCATGATTATGATGGCATATTACATGCTACTGATCAGTGGTAGTGACTGTGATCAGTGTGATGTGATAAAGGAGTTAGGGTGAGACCCCCATCATCCCTCCTCGGCACTAGCATCCTCTCTGGCTCACTTCCCCTGTTCCGCTACTTGGAATGTCTTTAGGGTCAACCCCTCTTTGGCGTTGGAAAATCATCTCACTCGGCATGTAGTACACACATACAATAATAGCAGCCCCCCCCCGCCTGCACAATGCACCGCTGACGACAAGGTCAACAAGATTATTCCCGGTGCTATTTATCAGCCAGGCTCTTGGTTGGCCTTCGCCCACATCGGGGGCTCTAGGTGTACCCATAAGTTGGGGACCATGACTTCCGTTTACTAACCATCTCCTCCACCTATCTCCCCAGGTGTTCCTGACAGTGTACCTTAGTAACAATGACCAGCATTTTACTGAGGTGCCCGTTACCCCGGAGACACTGTGCCGTGATGTGGTGGAGCTGTGTAAGGAGCCCGGAGAGACGGACTGTCATCTGGCCGAAGTGTGGCGGGGCTCTGGTGAGTGAACCACACCCCTTAAGGATTAAGAGGTCTAGTTTTATTGATTAACCCATCAAGAATATTGTTTACCATAAATCAACTTATTACCAAACAATGAACTGAGAATCTGTACTACAACACAAGTCTATCAAATTAAATAGAAAATATATAATATCGAAAAAATAAATGAAAATAATTTAGTCCTGCTTTGCATCATTACCTACGATATTACCTAATGGCTCTAAAAAAAAAGCGAATGTTTAATCAATGATCGATAAAATTGATGATAATCAAATGACACATTAACCAAATTTTAACATCCTTAATTCCCATTATTATTTCAAAATCCAAATATACCTGCCCCACTTGTTGCCTGCGTTTATCACTCAATCAGGGAATTCAACACACACAGGCTCTGTGGCAGAAATACATAATGTGACTGAAGATGTGTCCATCTCCTGTTGTCTAAAAAAATATATTATTTTCCTACATATCCCTCCTTCCCAAATTGGTATTTTATTTTACAAAGATCCACTCTCTAGTCTCTACTCCTCTTCCCGACAGCCCTCCAGTAGGATCGAAAGCGGACAAAGCCACTGACTGATTGGCCGTCGGTGAAGCTTTCTCCGAACGTAGCAGCTAGATTAATTTAACACGAGGCCTTTCACTGAAACGACCATCGCCAGTCCTGCCAAGGAACGCTTACAAATTTCTCTCTGCACCAGTTCAAGTGAATGAAGTTGTCTGTCTCGGCTGTCAAGTCGTGTCTTCACTTTTCACGTCTCGCAACCTGGACGAAAGGCAGCACAAGAGCTTAGTGCATCGTGCGAATGCCATCTGATTTTGTGGATACCTGTGCATAGCAGCAAACTATGATTCAAGCTACTCAGCTGTGTAGATCAGATTTTAGATGGAATACGGAGCTATATGGAATTTAAAGAACCTGATTGTGTGGCGTTCTCCGCTGCATTTTTCTTTTATTGTTATATTTTGAAAGCGTTGGTTTGGAAGGTGGGGGACGAGAGAGCAGGGACAATCAGATGTGCAGTATATAACCACAGGGAAGAGATCTCACGGCGCTGCTTGTGCTGTGATCTAAGCCACAGCAACAAGACAATTCATGGGCTGGCTTGGAGCAGCGGTCTTGCCTGCTGTGCCACGCGGCCAGCCCCTATGATATATATCTAACCGATAGATAGTTCGGTGGGTATTTCCAGTCTCTGAACGTCATGTCCGATGCCATTTGTTTAGACGTCTTTTTGACTATTTTACAGCATGTCTTTTTGGTGGGAACACACACCTACCTGTTATTTAAAATGGATGTTGGTAACTTGCGGTGTGCTTTTCGACACCCAAATGCTCCCGTGCGGAGATGTGACCCACAAATGCATGATTTAATAAACAGTGCAACTCGTTCCATTTTCTCATTCCTTTTGGAATAACTAGAAGCAGCCAACCTATTGTTCCAGAAGAACATGTGACCGCTCGGTGAGTAACTTTAAGTTGGATTTTGACTGTATTTCATCAATATTTTTACAAAATTATTAACTGAGGGGGTGGGGTGTTGTGTAACTGGTCACAGACCGACATCTAGTGGTTGGATTTTGAACTGGCGTGCGTTTTGTGTGTATTGTGTGCTTGGAGGTTGATCCTGTACAAGAGTTGCATAGGCAACAACAAGGCACTGGAAGTGACCTTAAGAACGGCAGGACAAAATGACTCCCACCAGTGTTTCGCACAAAAACCTGTCTATATATCATGGTCGAATATGGTCCATGTAACGGCATTTGATGCTTTTCAGCATTTTGTTTTCCTCCTCTTAATGAAGCAGTGGTATTCTACTAAATGTTTGAGTCACAGATGGGAAATTCCTTTTAAGAGGATGCCGTTCATATTTGTTTGATCTTTATGGTGGTTATGAATGTTCAAAATGGAACAAGGCTTTCTCTGTTGACACCGATGTTTATTGCCAGAAGTCAAGCTAAGTGTGATTTACATAAATGATTACTGTGAGATGAAGTTGACATATCCCTTACAAACACCAGCAATGGTGTCATTCTTTGAATTCTTTAAAACAAAACTAAAAGGCGTTTACGTTTGGAGGCGGTTTTAGGACTCTGCAGGGGGTTGCAGCGAGAGCCATAAACCAAATTAATTTTCAGTTTGCCATAGCGTTTCTAACTACTGCTCTTTACAATTGTGTTGGTCCGCACATTGACAAACATTTCAACCATTTTCTTTTTCTAAGGCTTCCTTTTTCCTCTTTTGTGTTGATTATAAACTGCTACTTGGCAACGTCTGGTGGCTACGCCATGCTAATTTCTCTCCTGAAGAGGGCCCTGAAGGATCAAGGAGCTAAGCAACGCCTCTGCTTCTCTGCTTCTTGTGTCCCTCCTAGCCCCCCCCCCCCCATGGTCAAATAGTTTGATTCTATTCAGAATCAAGTTTATTGCAATTGTCAATTAACGTTCACAGACTAAGATCTTTGTCTCTGTAACTGGTGCAAGACATATCGTGCATAGGAGAAGAACGACGACAACAACGCAAAGGGTATATGTTCTTGTTGTTAGAGCAGTATGGCAGTCATAAGAGCAGGTCAGTCTGTACAGGGACAGAGCCTTTACGGGGCTGTCTATCTACAGGGACAGTATATGTACAGGGGCAGTCTGTGTTCATTGAACAATTGTGTGGCATAGATTTGATACAAACTGTTGCAAATATTTCTCTATAATGACGCTTGAGTGGATCCAGCAGGAACGCAATCACATCTCGAGGACTCTTAGTATTTCTAGTCCCCCTCCAGACCTCTCCTATCTCCATGGTAACGGCGGTGTCAAGTAGTCGCTGACGAGCACGGCAATTACTGCTGCAAGCACTGTGCTGGTGTCTTGGATTAATACACAGAAAGACGTCGCAACATTCTTTTGAGTTTGTGCACTGATTGAAAAGTCTGTGAAATTGAATAGAAAATGATTGGTCAATCAGTTGGCACCTCACATTCTAGAGCTGCGTGATATGACCACCAAAGTCAACGAAAACATGTATGTATGAATGTATTAGCCCAAGGAACCATTCAGTAAAATTTAAATATGTTCCCGATCAAGGCATTTGGCGAAGGTTTGTGCTTTCAGACTGCTTTTAATTCTTAAAGCAGTTAAAGGTATCAAACACCGACTCGGAGAGACGGTGTGCATGAAGAGAGAGAGAGAGTCAGAGGGGGGCGGGGGAGAGGGAGACGCATCTAATGTGAGAGGGAGACGGAGAGAGACGGGGCGAGAGAGAGTGCGCATGGAGAGAGGGAGATTAGCCCGAGACCTACCTTTAAGTTATCAAACTTTCTCCTGGTCATTGTGCACGAAACATAATGTATTCACTGGTTCATTAGAGCTCGGCTTTACACAAAAATCTCTAATTGGGACTCTGAACACATTAAAACGAGCTGAAGAGACGGGCGGTGCTATCCATCCATGTGCCATGTTTTTGTCTGCTTGAGACGGCACCATCTGCTCCAAATTCGGGCCAATTTGTGGTCCTCCGTGTTGTGTATAATGAGATGACTGCTCTTGTAAAAACAGCAGCGTGTGCAGGTTACACACAAACAGCCGATGTACATGTGGAAAGATTTTGAACCCTTTCACTGCAAATTCAGTTATTACCTCTCCTTCAAAGGAGGTAACAACGAGCAATCACTTTGGTTTATTAACTGTCATTCATACTTTGAAAGAAATATATATATTTTTTTCATCTGGGCAATCTTGGGCCATGTACTGAAAGTAATTTTTTCTGACGTCAGCAGCGTTTTTCCCATCTTTAGTGATATTATTAGTTGGAAAATGGGTTTAAGAGATCGTGGGTTGACATTGCAGAAAAGCAGACGAGGGGAGGAGAACTAGCGGCACTATGGACGCTGTGATCGAAACCACAGGGAATGGCGGCCTTCCTTAGGTTCAGTGTCTTTAACCACATCGCAATCCAACGATCCTGGGAATTAATTTTACAACGCCAGTAAAATATTGGCAATTAATCCACTGATGTAATGTCTGCCCTAATGTCACAAAAAATATATACAGCTTGCTTTTATAGCTTTATTGCTTCTTTATTCCTTTATTGCTTTATTGCTTCCTTATTTGCTTTTAAATGCTCCTGAGAAGTGGTAACTTATCACAATTATTTGAATGACTTTAAATTTGACTGAAATGCTCCGCCCACATACGTCAGTTGTGATGACCTCAGACGTAGCTGTGTCATTTGCAAATGCAGACTCAGACATTTTAATAATGTTTAATACCTTGGGACAAAATATTGGAGCGTCAAAACGATGGGTTCCCCTAATGGGAACTGATGAAAAAAATGACTGATGTCGACTGGCGGTTTAGACCTAATTATGCAAACTAGCCTTGGCAGGGAATGTGTTAATGACAGGATTGATCTGTTTACGGCGGAGGGTGGGTGGCGGTGCAGGGCTTTCTCACGGGCCCCTGTGTGGTTCCAGAGAGCGATCGATGCCGTGAGAAGAGATGGCGGTGGCCTAGCCTGTCTGTGGCGGAAACCCAATATGCGGTTCATCGGCATTCAGGCGATGTCTATTGAAGAGTGCGTGTGTGTGAGACAGTATCCATGTTATGTACGTTTAGGACTCTCACAGGTATATCTCCCAGCAGAGCGTCTGTGTTCACAGCATTGTTGGTTTATTATTGGTGCAGTTATACTTGCTGACTCGCTGGCTCTGTCTTGCAAGATTACTGTGCTTTGCTACTTGGCCATATGCATTGTCCATTATTAATGTTTATATTATTATTATCATTATTAGTCACTTAGTTGCCGATTATTGAAGTGATTAGTAGACAGGGGTGTAAATCACACCTATCATGGCGATACGATTCAGTATCTGACCCAAAGATTAGGTATTTTTCGATACTCAAGAATTCACCACGATACGATTCAATTTGATACGATTCTTCGATTTTTTTATTTTTTAATTTTTTTTAATTTTTTTTAACTTAACCTGACAGGGGAGTGGAATTACGTCCAGGAGCAAATGGATAAAAATACACCAGAAAAAATATCGATACGTATCGATACATTGTATCGTCAGCTGTTGTATCGATACAAAATTTATATTATTTACACCCCTATTAGTAGACCAACCTTTTTTTCCCTTTTAGGAAAATACCAAAAATATTTACTTGCAACTACTTGGAACTCCACAGAAAACATATTCTTACTACGTTTAAGTTTTATTTTTTTCGGCGCAAGCAGCATTTTCTCATATTATATTGGCAGTGTTGTTGTGAAAGGGGTATGAGTGGGGACTAGTAGTGCCCACGATGGGATGCTATCTCATGGCGCTTTGTGTGCTGTGATCTAACCCACAGCACCACGACTGTGTACGGGGCTGGCTTGATTTATAGAGCGCACCCCACAGACCACAGGTTGAGCAGTGCCTCAGGTTCTAATCCCCTCTCCGGATTTTCTGCAAGGTCTCCCCCTGAACCTTCATCCTAGTTTCTGATTTAATCCTGTCACTATCTCTCTCAATAAAGAATGAAAAACGGCACTTGCACCCAAAAAAAGATTTATGCTTTTCAACTTAACTTGATTTATGTCATATGCTTACTCAGACATGAGCTAATTCCAATTCATTCTTACAATAATATACAATATTTTGCAGATCATTTTTAACAATTAAGTATGATTATTACTATTTTCATAAAATAGGCTTAGCAGTTCTCATTTAGTGATGATTCTATTCCTTGGTAATTACCGATTATTATTTCATTTGGTGACTAATACTGTAATTGATCAGTCAACAATTTATCATGACTAATCATTGTAATTTTTAGAATGCCTGACAGGGAACAAGTTATCTCTTGGCTAAGTGGTTAGAACAGTAAGATCTGGCTCTAGCCTGGGAGGCTGATATAAAATGGTCAGTTTATTTATATCAAATGTAGGTACATGGCCGCCTATTTTACAATCTCTGCTTGTTGCTGATTGTGCAGATGTGGTCTGTCCACAGTCCAATCTAAAATAAAATGTTACTGCCTGTCCCATCATTTGTGGAGTTGGGGATGAATGGAATGAAAGATCTAGGTCAATCTACCAGACAATGAGTCGCTTATACTCGTCACGTCAGTAAAGTAAAAGAAAAAATCTTGTCAAGTTACCCGCATGGGCTGGAAACACAGTGACAACTACAGCTGGGCCGCTGCCAGCCAGCTGGTGCAGTCTGACTGGAGGCAGAGAATTCTTGGAGTGTACATTGACTGAATGTTGTTTTTTTTAAAAGGATTTCAAATCAAAATTATATTGAGATTCTGTAGAAAATGTAAATTAACAAATCCGATTTTCCTGTTAACTCGGCTGATTACTAGGGCTACACCAATTAGTTGACTGCAGCTGAAATTATTACTTGATTAATCACAATTAATTGACTAGAAAAAATGAACCAGTCTGCTTGTCGAAGTTTCGCACCCAATCAAAAAAATCAAAAAAATAAAAGCAATGTACATTCCAACTATGTCTAACATGCTGAACAAACAGCTTCAGTCCCTGATCAACCTGTCCTGACTCAAGTTCTTCCAACAACCACTATTTTTTTTTAGATATTTTTTCGGCATAAGCACCATTTTCCATTTCATCAACAGGGTTAGTTTGAAAGTGTGACAAGAGATAGAACGGCAGAGCTCGAGGAAGACCTTGCAGAAAGTGGTGAGGGGAGGAGAACTTGGGAGTGCTGCCCGTGCCTGTGAACTAAGCCACTGGAGGCATACGTGTGTTGGATGCGGGTGTCTTACTGACTGCGCCACAGAGCCAGGCACTGCATGACACCAACCCAATGTACTCCCGGGAACGGCAGGCAGCATGTGCTGTCAGTCGGTTTACTCGGCAGATGACCCCTGAGTCGGACAATGATGTTTATTTGCGCAGTGCAGTGTGGTTGGAAATGGGTCTGCCCAGGGTGAAACATCTCCCAGTGTATGAGTGTACAGGTTTTCTTGGTGTGCTATGGTGCCGCTGAGTCAGGCTGCGAGGTTCTGATGATGATTTATAGGCCGTGCTGAATATGCCCTCGGTGACTTTTCCATGTCACCGCTTTTTCAGTGCGATACTGTTGGCTGGATTCTCCCAACCTGCCCCATTTTTTTTTTATGAACCACCTTGAGGTCTAGATAGGGATGCTGAAGATTCAGCGATAATTGATTAACCGCCCGATGATGTTTGATTCATTTTTTTGCGCAAGAATTACTCGGTTTGTGTGCATGTTGCGCCAACAAAGAATGTCTTCCTTCTTGTCCGCAGTAGGTCCTCCATGAGCGTTAGGGAATCAAAACCCTTCATGGAAGAACATAGACACCACTTGAACATTTCTGAAGTTACCTTGTTCAGAAGATATTTTGGTCATGTAGCGGTATGACACCCGCACCAGCACATGTATTGTGTCGGTTCACAGGCACGGTGCCCCCGACTTCTCTCATTCCTCATTCCACTTTCTAACTAATTCTGTCAATAAGATGGAAAGTGGTGCTTGTATCGAATGGTAGTCGAATAATGCGTTGATTGAGTTTTCACATTCCTAACTGTAGAACATGCTATGAGCTTTTTATTTTTGTTCAGCAGAGCATTTTCTGTCAACCTTCAAAGTTGACTTAGTCTGATGGTGTGACAAATGTAGGTCTGTGTGATGATCGTCAGAATAAGCTAACATTAAATGGGTTATGTCCCATCTTATGCATAGAATCATGTTGCATATATTCAGGGTTGGGAAAATCACTTTTAAATGGTAACATTTACAGTTAATCATTAAAAATAGCTGAATTATTGGTAACATAATCCCATTACCACATTTCAAAAATATATTAATTTACATAACATTCGTTTTTCAGATTACTCTAAAATACAACTAATAATAATACTATCAAACGGTGTCATGCCTTCTGATGAGTTTTTATTTCTATAATTCTGTTTTGGGCAGGGCAGATAGTGCTCTGTATGCATATGTGGTGTGTATAATACAATAAAGATGATAAGCAAACTTGGGTAAAAACCCATTTATGTTATACGTTGGCGTAGAAGAGTAATGTCTTCTATGCTTATACTAAAAAGTGAAAATGTTAGCAATAAATGGAGATGGCGAAACACCAAAAAGTTTGCAATATTAATATTGTGAACTTTTAATGATGATAATAATAATAATACAAATAAAGATAATAAATAAAAATAATAAAATTATTAATAAACTTTAAAAATTAAACAATTATTCGATTATCAAAATATTTATTAGGGCTGCTATCTACTAGAGGGGTTCTGCTATATGCACATTTACAAGTTCCTTTATTTGATTTCCATAATGATTCTATAAGTGCATGTAATTATAAGGGACTACAGCTGCTATTTAAAAAAAAATCTGGATAATGTATTCTGATTGCATATAGTCAGTTACTACCCAACCTGGCACACATTAAATGAAAGGTATGAATCCACTTTCCATTTGCAAACAAGACGTAACTTTCACTTTCACACGCATCTGGAAGCATTCTTGGTTTACAACTTTGTGTGTGTGTGCAGAGAGGCCGGTAGGCGATGGCGAGCGGATGCTGGATCTGCTCCAGAGATGGGGGCAGCACCGGGCGGAGGTGCGCTTCTTCCTCCGACACGACCGTGCACCCAGCCGGGAGTCTGGTGAGTGAGAGACATGCATGCATACATACCTAAACACAGTTAGGCACATACACGGACATAAACATGTTTGTGCCCATCTCTCTCTCTCTCTCTCGAAATCTTAAGTTGAGGCAAAGATCCCTCCGTCCCTCTTCACGTGGTCAATATTGTGGGCGGAGCCTTGTGGTCTATTGCGCCTCCTGTGTGTTGTAATCCTGCACGTGTGATGTCATTTTAATTGCGATGTTGACTCTGCAAGGTGCACGCTACAATGCGTCTGACACGTGCCGAGTCGTTTGCATAAGGTGGTCCTCCCTTTTGTCAAAGTCACCTCTCCAGGTCTGTTATGTAATATATGCGTACAGTTACTTTTAAAAAGTAAGTTGGATTACTCGCCACTTTATTCTCAAAGTAACAAAGTTAGATTTGTTTTGTTTTGTTTACAGACAATATGGACACCATGCTTTGCAACGTCACTTTGCGCCAGTTTCAGTGAAGGATTTCCACTGCTCATTGTCTTGATGATAGATAGTACTTTTGGACTTCTGAACTTGGTAATTTTTAAAAAAATCAAAGACTGTGAAGGACAAAGAAAGTGTTATAACTTCGGCATCTATACGTTTGGGCCGGACTGTGGTCCTTTTCATGTTCTAGGCCAGAGCATCTGTGTAATGTTAATGGGCCTGCCGCCATGTGACGTAACTTCTGATTCAGTCCAATGGGCCTCCTAATAAGTTAGTGTTGTGAGAGTGGGATGGGGAGCTGGGCGACCCTCTGACTGCATGGTGAGGCACTTCTGACCTCATTTCTGTATTCCAAACCGCATGCCTTCGCGCTCATTAGTCTCTGAGACAGCTCCTCAAACAACTATTTCTCATTATGTGTTATACGTGTCAATCAACCAGTTCAATGACTGTGACAGGAGACTAGATTTCACTAACGGAGCATCAATTCATTGATCACAATGTCTGGAGGTTGCATGATTGTTTTGAAATCAAAGATCATATTTTCATCGTATGTTCTGACTGTTGTAAAACAAGTAGAACAGCAACTGATTAATCGATGATAAGCGATTATTGAAATTGTTAGATATATTCATCAACTAATTTGATAATTGATTAATCGAAAGATTCATTGTTTACTTGTTTGGCCCATTCTCCCCTCAAATGAGCATATGTTGTGCGTTGGCATTCTCAGTGTCATGGCCCCGCCCATTCTTTTGGATATTGAATACCACCTCCGGAACATTGCCAAACTCCGCCCCACACTCAGTCTGCCACATGCAGAAAAACTGATCCACGCCTTTATCTCCTCCTATGTAGGTAGGTAGGTAGGTAGGTATACAAATACAATGTGTTCATTGACATCTGTAAAACAATTTGTACATGATTTTATCTGTGGAAAAAGCTCCCGCTGGATGGCTCCGTGGTGTAGCGATTAAGACAGCCCCATACGGTGTTCCGCAATGAAATGCATTTTGTAACGATGCAATCTTCCAAAATTCCTACTGAGACACACACACACACACACACAACCATCCCTGTTCACTGATGTGGGTGAATTGAAGATGTGACGCACGCAGGATTTCCCTCGCTGGGGAATCCCAACTCCAACTGCTTTGCGCTGATCAATCAGCGCGCCACAGTGCTCTTCACTGACTGTTATTTAGTGGTGATCCTTACGGACGTCTTGTTAAAAGATCTGACTGAATGAATGACCTCCTGCAGGGAGCTCCCGCAGCTCTGAGCCCAAGCGCAATGGAGTGAAGGGTCAGTCTGACCGACGGATGGAGAACGGGGTGAGTTTGCTGCTGTTTTCTCAGTCTCGTGGCTTTTTTTTTTTTTTAGGTAATTGTGAATGGATTCACAAATAGTTTAAATGGCTAATTTGCAATTTCTATACACCTGCAATATATACACCTATCATGAGTTTGTTTCACAACAGCATCAGACTATGCTAAGACATCTTCAAATTGTCGCAGTTCATGCATTTCACAGCCCCAGAAATGCCAAGCGGCCATAGTGTTGGGCCAGGGCCAGTACACGGTGTTCTTTGGATGGTTGAATCAGCCAGATCCATCATCGATTTACAACTTCATTACATTGTCATTACATGCAACATTAAATTACTTTCTTTTAAATTCCCACTGAAGCAATTCGTTTTCACAGAACTATATCATGGCTCATGCAGCATTTTAAGTGGGGTTTGCAGCGTTTTAAGTGGGGTTTGAAAAGTTGGCCTGTCAGAATATTATATATTACAAGTCAATTAATTGTATAATAACTTTTTAAAGCACAATAACTTTTCTGGCCACAATTTATTTATTTTATTGCCGTCTTTGTCTCCTCGTCACTCCCACCCTTTCGCTAACTGACTGAATGAGGCATGTGTTTGCAGTATGGGCATCATTATGTTCTTGTTGGGCAAGTAACTGAAAGAAATTACTTATTTTGATAAAATCACATTTAGTGATATTTAAAAATTGTTTTTTCACATTTGTTTGTGTATTGTTTTTTTATCTTATGAGGGAATAGCGATCACGTTCGAGTCCGCTTCCAAAACTCATCCCAACCAATGCGATGCGTCGTTGGGAGGAGGTCATTAGACGTAGTAGGAGCGGCCTCTGGTGCCGCTGGCGCGGCTGCGCGCATCTGAGCATTGTGAGCGTGGACACGAAATGTGCACTGTTGATACACACCTCAATATAAACATGAACGAACAAAAAGTAAATTGGTGGTAGAAATGGTCCGTATCGAGAATATAATGAAATGAAATATTCAAGTTCACCTTCGTTACAGAGACCTCGCAAATACTGCCGCACACACGCGCGGTGAATGTAAACTTCCCCGCGTGTCACAAGCTCCACCAGGAGGTGGAAATTAAGGTGGAGCCGTGGCGTGCGCCACCTGAAATGGCAGCAGGCTTCCTCACCTGACGTCACAATCTTGTTCCCCATCCTTATTTGTTCAAAAGTCACAAACAACAATATTGTCATTTTCTCAATCATTTCTCTGCCAATGTATTGTCCAGCAAAATGTGTTATCGTGACAGCACTATTATTAAACCCATTGGCAAGCCTCACGCCTGTGTGGTCTAGTGTGTTCTAAAATCCTTGTGTGCATGTCAGGTGGCCGTCCCACGCATGGACATGACGCTGGCAGAACTCCAGGAGATGGCAGCGCGGCAGCAACAGCAGATTGAGGAACAACAACACCTACTGGCTAATAAGGTAACAAACACAGAGACATGCATACACGCAATGTAAACGCAGGCAGCATGCAAACTAAGCCGGAGTACCGGAATCAAACTCAAACTTTATTTATACAGCACCTTTCATGCAGAGCAACACAAAATGCATTACACAAACAGAACAAAGAGCAGTACAAAATGACCCACAGCCTCCCAATATAAGTAAACAGGCACGTACTACACACACACACACACACACACACACACACACACACACACAGTAGGCATGACTAAAGGCACCGTAAGCAATACATGGAGATATGAATAATGAATAGAAATTCATTATACATCGGTTTAAGTTTGGAATATAAAATGGATAAATAAAACCAATTATCTTGACAACCATCAGGTAACTACCAGGTAGTAATATTTACAGCATAAATACCTGGTAGTTGCATGGTAGCTATAATCTTACCAGGTTATTACTTCTAAATTACTGTTTTTGACAGCAACCAGGGTATTACTAAGTAACTAACTACCAGTTAGTAATCAATATTTACCGAGTAAATATGGACAATACCATCTGATAATTGTGTAAGTCCTGGTTATGAGGTATATTACTCCATGGTTGTCAATATCAATAAGTACATAGCTACCATGTAATTACTTGGTGAATATTTTGTTTACTACCTTGTAGTTACCAGTTAATTATATGGTGATAAGCGCACTGTGAAATAAATTGCTGCTCATGCGTTGGATAGCTCAGACTCGTTCCATGGCTGTGGTTAGCACGGAGTAACGATAGACACAGAGGTTGTGGACAGTGCCATTGTTGTAACCCGCAGCCCAGGCTGTGTGAACGTTCCTGTTGAATGGATAACCACTGCACAGAGGAAGGAATGCAAAGCCCTCTCTCTCTCTCCCATGTAGGGGTAAAGCAATGCAGTCTGACGAGTCCTTTAAATAAACGTATCCGATCAGGTGCTTGTTCACACATACCTGCTTCGGAAGTCACCTAATGTCACTCTAGAGACCGTTGGGTGTTTTTGTTGTTTTTCAAAATGAGTTTCCTTCACTCATAAATTAGCTCAATAGACAGAGGAGGCTTGGAAGAAATCACCATGAGTAAAATGATATGCGGACAACTTTCGCTTTGTTTTTTATGTTTTTATATATGGTTGTGTCAGTTGTTTCATGCTTCCTTGTTGTTTTTGTGATGTGCTTGATCTGTAATTGATTGTTGATCGCATTCTCCCATGTCCATTCTGAATTTCTCTCTTGAAGAGACAATAAATGATTATCTTATCTTATCAATAGATTGATCCACTAATTGTTAACTAATCGATTCTGAAATTAATCCGCAACTATTTTAATTATCAATAATCACCAAAGACTTAAATTATTGTTATTGTCGGCTACTTTGCTCTGTGAATTTCTGAAAATGCAAAATATTTAATGTACGTGATTGACAAAAAGATAATTATGAAGAAAACCTTACACCTAATGTTCAGCCAATTATAGACCAATCATTAGCTGCAGTTCTAATTAAGACTCTAGTTAAGTGGGTCAATATTCTTACCGACTCAATATGCAATTCAACACCACCGCAGTTGTAAGCTTAGAGGACAAAGCCATAAATCAGTGAGCTGGTCTTTGTCAGTAGTGCCTTGTGGAGAAACTGGGTGGAAAGAATGTGATGCAATGTTTTCTGCACTCCTATTTACCCTATTACAGTACTGGTTATGGATGGGTAGTTATTGTCTTTGCAGAGAGGAATGTGGGGTGGACAGAAAGTAAAAGCGTTTTGTCCAGTGCATTCAAGTGTTTTCAACGCTAGGAAGATCAACCTGACCAAGAGCTGCACTAACTAGGATTAGCTGTTGTTGCGTCTACTTCATAAATTGTATTTAAATAGACGCAGCGTGCATGACGTCATCCCATTGCTTTCATCAAAGTCGGGTTGAAGCCGCCGACTGTGTGCTGCCATTGTTGAAAATACCCGTATATCCGGAGACAAGGAGAGATAGAGAGAGCTATACAGTATATGAGAGAGAGACACCCCACACGCAACTTCTTCCTGAGGTACTGTCCGCTAGGAGCGCCAACGACAGTCAGAATGAATGGGATCCGAGCTGAAATGAAAAATATTAACGCCAAATCTGACGCGTTTGTGAAATTACGACCCCCCCCCCCTCACACAATTAACATTAAAAAAATCAATTAGGAAAGATCTTTAAATAGGTTAAAACAGGCTGCTAAGATTGGAATATTTGCATTTGAATTCCCATAGGCCTCAGATTTGGAAGATTAGGCTCCCCCCATACCAACCCGGAAGTAGGCACAGACATCAAAACGAATGCGGTGTCCATTTTCATATACAGTCTATGGTCTACTTGCAATGCATGGGTGGAACTGAAATAGGACTTTTACTCTGAACTGGATTTGCCATCTCTGACAACGATGTCATCTCATGCGTTAGGGCTGTCTGTCATTTTTCCCCCCCAAGGAAATGTTGATTTTTGATTCCCATTACAGTTTTACAATGAAGGAAAGCAAGCACTTCAAAACTTCATCAGTCAAAACCTCCTTTACATGTATTTCAAAATATTTTTCAGTTTTAGCCAGGGCTTGAAAACAAAATTATTTTTCAAACGTTCCATTCTGAACGGTTCAGCCAGGCCTATCTTTAACGTTTTTGAGTTTTTTTGTGAAATATTACGTTTTTTATATAGTTTATACACAATATATTTGGTGGACTTTCAAACTTCAGAGCAACTGTATTAACGTGAAAACCGAGTTTGAAACGCCATTACATTCGCTTCCTTGTCTGTCCACAAGATGAATCCCCAGATCCATGGGGCTTGATAACTGACAGTGAAATTGTAAAATTCAGTACATTTCTGTTAGTTTTCGGTTTTCGTTCCTTGATCGGGTTCAGAGCTCTGGTTTTAGCAATTTTTTTTTTTTTTTTTAGATATTTTCAAAAATGGTTGTGTCCCTATTTGGAATAAAGTACAGACACTCGGGCTATTGATGTTATATACATGTTTTTCAACCATATGATTCATAAGCAAAACCAGAAAAAGTCATTCAGCATTGCTGTGCTAAATTTATATAAGAAAATCTGATTTTTTTTTCCCCCCTTTTTTTTATTTAAGC
>OMKY01254644.1:24503-38635 GCA_900302395.1 Bregmaceros cantori
TATGTAATTACATGCTAACCACGCGTCAGTTTAAGGTAGTTATGAAGTCAAGTAATTGGCAGCAGGGCTTGAAAACAAAATTATTTCTCAAACGTTCCGTTCGGAACGGTTCAGCCAGGCCTATCTTTAACGTTTTCGTTCTCGGAACTTTTCCGCCACCAAAATATCGGTCCTGAACCGGTTCGGAACGCAAACATTTCGTTCGTTCTCAAAGTTCCTAATTTTGTGAAATTCAACCTTCAGAGCAACTGTGTTAACGTGAAAACCGAGTTTAAAACGAAATTACATTCGCTTCCTTGTCTGTCGACAAGATGGAGCCCCAGATGCATGGGACTTGATAACTGACAGTGAAAGTGGACGGAAATAGTCTCCCAGACATAGGATATGTTAATATATATAGAGAACAGAAGGAAAATGTTTTTAACCGGTTTTGTGGATTTCATAATGTTCCGTTTCTGGAACAGTTGAAGAAATCTTTTTCAGTTTCCATTTCCGCTCCTCGTAAAATTCAGTAAATTTCTGTTCGTTTTCGGTTTCCGTTTTGTTCCTTGATCGGGTTCAGAGCCCTGGTTTTAGCAATTTTTTTTTTTTTTTTTTAGATATTTTCAAAAATGGTTGTGTCCCTATTTGGAATAAAGTACAGACACTTGGGCTATTGATGTTATATACATGTTTTTCAACCATATGATTCATAAGCAAAACTAGAAAAAGTCATTCAGCATTGCTGTGCTAAATTTATATAAGAAAATCTGATTTTTTTTTCCCCCCTTTTTTTTATTTAAGCTCGTAAGAAAATGTCTAATTTGAAGTAAGGACACTTCTATTCAACGTCTCAAGACCTGGGGGGGCAGAAATCCATACAAATCATTCTCGGTGACTACAATGCATCCTCCCGGTCTCTAGGAGCAGCGTTTGCGCTACCTGAAGCAGCAGGAGCAACATGTGTCCCAACAAGAGAAGCTGCAGCGACTGCGGGACAACGTTGAGGCCCAGGAGGGGCGTCTCAAGAAGGTCCGCGCCCTCAAGGGCCAGGTGGAACACAAGCGTATCAGCAATGGAAAGCTAGGTGAGGACTTCAAGTGATAATATCAGATAGATAGATCATAGTCCACAGCCGTGGAGTGTACATCTTTGGTCTCCCAAAAAGAAACGAAAACAAGACCATGGCTGTGTCCGAAATCGCCCCCCATCCCCCATATAGTGCACTATATGGGGCGCACGCCATTTTGTAGGGGTGTCCGAATTCTCCATGTACCCTAGATAGTGCACTGAAAGTATCCCACAATGCACCGCGAAATGTAGTGAGCATCGGATGTACCCTAGACAGAGAAATATAACCCATAATGCATTGCGAGACATTTTAAAAAGGACCTAAACTTTTAAAAAATGCCACGGTGGGAGTATATAGCGGCCGACCGCGGCAAATAGTTATGAATGTAAGTACGTCAGACTTTCTGTGATGTTTGTTGAATTTTATAATTATATTTTTTATAATTATATTTTATAATAATTTTGACAACGCCAATTCTAGTGTCCGAAATCTCGGCCGTTGCTGTTGAGTGCACTATAAGTGAGTGCACTATAGGGGGGTAGGGAGTAGGGGATAGGGAGCGATTTCGGACACAGCCCATATACATGTATGTGGCGGCATGGTTAAAGGCTCTGCACCTTTGCGTCGCCCCTCCTCCTCAGACCACAGAATCCGTAGAGCCGTGGGTTCTATGCCCCGTGTGAACGAATGCCTACAAATGTCCACCCCTGATCTCTTCAACCCAGTTCCCGGATTATTACCCGTGCCAAGCAGGTTATGTTTTCAGTCACACTGGTTTGGCTGTCAGCAGGATAACTGAAACTGAAAAGTTATGCACGGATCTGGATGACATTTTTGTATAGTTGTTGGAATTCACCAACTGAACAAGTGATTACATTTTGATGCATTCCTGTAGTGTATAAGTAACATGATAGCGTCTAGATTTTTTTCAGTGATCCCATGGCCTTGGTGAAAGTTTGCACTCTCTAATGCTTCCTATCAATAAAAATATGAAAAATAACTAAAAGAATGCCCCAAAAAACACGACCATATGATAGCTGTTAGGCAAGTGCTGTTTCTCAGACGGGATGTTCTGCACATGATATTTGTCTAGTGTCCTCCTACTCAAAGCGTAGGGGAGTGAAGAAGCGATGCGCAGGGTGGTGTGTGTCAGCCAAGATTTTATTGCCTCTCGTAATAATTGTGGTGGTAAAACTCTTTGACTCCAGTGGAGGAGATCGAGCATATGAGCGGGCTCTTCCAGCAGAAGCAGAGGGAGCTGGTTGTGGCCGTGGCCAAGGTGGACGAGCTGAGCAGACAGCTGGAGCTGCTGAAGAACAACAAGATGGACGCCTTCCACGGAGACAACCAGGGCTCGGTAGCCGAGCTGGACCGACTGTACAAGGAGCTGCAGGTGAGAGCGCTTAAGTTCAACCTATTTAGTGTCCCCGACGGGCAATTTGGTTTCAGCAGCATAGACGACTGCCACATGAAGCCTAACGGAGGGGGTCGCAGCTGAGAAACTGGGGTTAACAAGCCACCAAATCTCAGGTTCCCCATTCAATACAATGAGTATGATGTCACAGGCAGTATTCTACATTCTGCACAAAACCGAACTGCGGCACAGTGCACCAAAAAGTGGGGCACCGCAACTCAATCTGTGACGTATTTGGATGGAGAGGTGCAGATTCATAAAGTATGCATTTGAAAATGTTATCACTCGCTCGCTGTCAGTATTATTTAACTTCTCATTACCAATATTCAACCAGTATAGATGTTCTTTATTGTTGTTGTTATTAAAAATACTGGATTAATTAAAAATACTTAAGTACAGTAATGGTGCATTTGTACTTTGTTACTCGCCATATCTGATGTCTGAGACTGGACAGACCATAGACTGCAGCATGCATGACGTCATCCCATTGCTTGCATCAAAGTCGGGTTGAAGCCACCGACCGCGCGCTGCCGTTGTTGAAAGTGCCCGTATATAAGGAGAGATGGGGAGAGCTTTACAGTATATGAGAGAGAGATACACCGCACACATGACTTTTTCCGGTGTACTGTCCGACAGAGTCAGAATGAATGGAATCCTATGGGAGCTGAAATATAATATCTAAAATATTAACCCCAAATCTGACGGGTTTCTGAAATTAATCCCGGCAATATACATTACAAAATCAATTAGAAACGATCTTTAAATAGGCTGCTAAGATTGGAATATTTGCATTGGAATTCCCATAGACCTCGGATTTAGGAGACTAGGCTCCCCCCCCATACCAACCCGGAAGTAGGCACGGACATCAAAACGAACGCTGTGTTCATTTTTATATACAGTCTATGGGTGACACATTATCCATCCTAGCCATGGTCGTTTGCCGAGCTTGTTGCTATGTGCTGCCCTCTTGTGGCGCTGCAGACGCATGAAGCAGCTCAGGAATGCACCAGTTAATGGAGCGTTATTCATCAACATGCTGAACGTAAAACGCACATGTAACTGCACGATTTCCTCACGGTTTGTGTGTGTGCTTGTACATAACCACTAATCTTATGAGCATGACAGGATACTGGAGAAAAACAAAGTAAAACTCTTAATCCCTCTTTTGGGCTTTAGACGAGTTTACGTGCGAAACACTGGGGGGAGTCATTTTGTCCCGCGCTTCTGCAGCTGCCTTATTGCTGCCTATTCCAACTCTGGTACTGGACCGAGGTCCGAGCACACAAAACACACAAAACGCACGCCACTTCAAAATCTGACCTCTAGGTGTCGGTCTGTGACCGTTGCACATCACCCCGTTCATAATTTTGTATAAATATTGATGAAATACAGTCAAAATCCGATTTAAAGCTACTCACCGAGTGGTCACATGTTCTTCTGGACTAATAGGCTGGCTGCTTCTACTAGTTGTTCCAAAAGGAATGAAAAAATAGAACGAACTGATTATTAAATCATGCGTTTGTAGGTCACAGACCCAGAGCATTTGGGTGAGGAAGAGCAAACCACCGCAAGTTACCACCACAATTTTTAAATAACCCTGTAGGTGGGTGCTCCCACCGAATAGACCTGCTGTAAAAATAGCCAACTAACACGGCAAGCAAATGACACCGGACCTGACGTGCAGATACCGGAAGTACCCCCCGAACTCGTCTATTGTATAGACTCCATTCCAGTTTGAATCCCAAAAACTATCAGCTTATTATGTTAGATTAGGGTTGGTTAGGGTTTTGGAGCGAGGTTAAACAAAATAAGTGGACCTTTTTTGGGGGAATTTGCACTTTACATCACGGCAAATGGTACGCCAAAATTACTTTCGGAATGCAGAGGCTTGGAAATGCAGTTGTGTAACCTCACAGTTGGGGTCTGTGTGGGTTCCTTTTGAACAACTTATCCCAACTGCTGTACCCCGATCTCTTCTACCTTGTTTGTCTAATGTTGTCAATAGAAATTGCCAAAATAACGTAAAAAATTATAATTTAGGGGCAGAGTAGTTATAGAGTGGTTCTCATCCCCACCCCCGCCCCCATCCGCTCTCCAACTCTTCATCTCAGTTTCCAAAGTAATCCTATAATAGTTTTATTGACACTGTTCTTCCTCATCCTGGGTCAGCTACGTAACAAGCTGAACGCTGACCAGAGCTCCAAGCTGCAGCAGCAGAGGGACAGCCTGAACAAGCGCAACCAGGAGGTGGCAGCCATGGACAAGAGGGTGAGCGAGCTGCGGGACCGCCTGTGGAAGAAGAAGGCTGCTCTGCAGCACAAGGAGAACCTGCCGGTGAGACCCGCAACGCGCCTCACATCCAACCGCTGCCATTGAGTACAGTGGTCACCAATGACTTGGAACGAATGAACGGAACGCTTTTATTGTCCCCGGAGCAGAATTCAGTTGTCATAAAGCTCATTTAGACAGGACAGTTAAAACAATGGTTAAGACAATGACATTAACCTAAGTGGGAAAAACAAAAGAACACCCCTTCTTGACTATGCCTACACATCACAGCAAATTGCAAGACCCCAACTCAAAAGATCTAGTTCCACCAGCAGGTCAAACTTTTATTTACATTTCTCTATGTAACTTCTGAGCAGTATGTCCGATTTTCTAAATCTTTGAATGTGCATATTGTTTCTTTTTAAGCTTAAACCAACCCATCCAATGAAGTCATGCCAAAATTAATTGCATGTCCTTTGCAGAGTAGTTGATGATTAGAAATAATATTTCCCAGCTAGAGTGTGAGTAACACATAGACAGTGACTGTCCCTGGCCTTTTTTGATTGGCCGGCCAATGTGACATCACTATAAGTCTTGTTGCATAAAATAGCCTTATACACGTCATGAAGCCAATATTCATGGCCTTAAAAACATATAAAATGTAACACAAGTCCCATGCATGTGTGTGCTTGATGGTGCTCGACCAGTGCTCAGCACTGCGTTAATGGCATTAGGGTTAAAATACTTGTTTTGCCATACCAAGTACAACCAAGTAGAAGCATGGTTGCACATCATGCTACAAGCAGGACATTGTCAAATGAGTATACATATTTTGTGTATTTAAGTAAGGCATAATTTAATGTAACTTACATTGAAATTATATATATATAACCACATAATGTAATTTAATTTATTAAAATAGATGCTACACTCTCAGTGGACATCAAGAATACATGCATGTAAACATACATATGCTAGGTGTGTATGTTGTATGTGTGTTTTATATATTTATGTATTTATTTATTCATTCATTCATTTTTTGGATGCAAGCACCATTTTCTTATTTTATTGACAGCGTTGGTGTGAAAGGGGGATGAGAGAGCAGGGACGAGTGGATGTGCATATATGTATATGAAGCGATCTTACGTCACTGCGTGTGCAGCAGCGGTCATATCCCCCCAATTAATGTTTTTTAACAATATTCAGTAAATGTGTCTCAGCATATTTTTTTTTTTAAATCTGACTCGTGGAAATGTGTGCTTTTAAATAGTGGACCTGGCACACCGTTTGTGAATTCCTGTGTTAGGACGCCTGTCTGGGTATTGTTGAACTGCTGTGTTTGTGTCTTCCTAAGAATGGCTACCCCATTAAAGAGAGGGCATCTAAAGACGCTCACCCCCAGGTAACTAAAAGATCCGCGACGTTGGCGTTTTTTTCCTCCTTGTTCACATCCCCCCCCCCCCCTCTCTCTCCTCCTCATTTCAATGTCTGCAGCATGAGTTGACAAAACGCAAAGGGGAAATCACTCGATGTGCGATCCTCATCTCTGAGGCAGATGGAAATCGAAAACTTTGTTGTCGATCCTTGTCCCTGAGGAAGATCAAATTCGAAAACTTTGTTGTCGATCCTTGTCCCTGAGGAAGATCAAATTCGAAAACTTTGTTGTCGATCCTTGTCCCTGAGGAAGATCAAAATCGAAAACTTTGTTGTCGTATGCGTATGTCTTAATCATTTGCGTGCCCTGCTGTGTGTGTACTGTGTAGTTTTGTTTTGTTTTTTTTTAAGTTACCTTTTCCGCCGTCAGCGCCGTTTTTCCATATTTATTGGATAGGATTAGTCAGAAACTGGGCTGAAAAGATCGGGGGTAGACATTGCAGACACGTCGACGAGCGTAGTCGAACTCGCGACACTGCAGGCGCTGCGGTAGACACAGCGCCACTAACATGAATGGGGTCGCGTTAGGTGCACTGTCCATAACAACTCGGCCAACGCGGACCCATTTTATTGTTTTTTTTTTTTTTTAGCGGTGGTGATATTGTTTAC
Source organism: Bregmaceros cantori (assembly GCA_900302395.1). Classification (NCBI taxonomy): domain Eukaryota; kingdom Metazoa; phylum Chordata; class Actinopteri; order Gadiformes; family Bregmacerotidae; genus Bregmaceros; species Bregmaceros cantori. Next base: position 31,280 of record OMKY01254644.1, read on the forward strand.
TTCTCAAAGGGGAACTTCCTGTCCATGTCGTCGTCTAATTCTGCACTCTTGGTGAGGAGATGGACTTTGGCCGTCGATATGAACTTCGAAATTTGAACGACTTTGATGACGGTTCACAGTTCATCCTATGATTTTTGCAACACCAAAATGCGCTCTCTCTCTTTTTCTCCCTGTCTTTCTCTCTCACCCCAACTGAACATGCATGGGTGTCGGCGACGTGGTGAATCGCGAGTTTGGATCCAGCGTTCATGATCCATCTCCCACACAACTTCCACTGAGCTCAGCTTTTTTTATTATTTTCAACAATGCTGCTCTATGCAGTCAGGGACACACTCAAACGGTTGGCATGGTGCACTCCCTTCTACTAGCTGCTCCATCGAAACATGAAGCCCCAAATCGAGGCGCTTCACAGAAATAATTTTTATTTCACACTTTAATTTATTAAATATGCTTGCAATTTCCCTAACTGCCTTTTCAGAACTGATGGCCCATCCGGCCCTACCAAGCTAGACCTGTTCTAAGCCATCCTCCGGGGCAGTATTATAATTTTTAATAACAGATCTCCTTTAACGGAGGACAAGCGAGAAGAAAGACATACATTGAGATGGCCAAATTGAAATTTAAAGAACTGAGAAGAATTGAGCCGGAGATTATTTGCATTGCTAAGTCAAAAGGTTTTTCCACTGCTGGTATAGAATTTGTTCAGAATGCACCACCTACAAGGGAATTGACCATAACGTGACGAGGTGAAGAAAGCACAGCGTTGTGTCATTGTATGCAAGGAGGAGGTGTTTTTTATATGCATGTGATGTGAAATCCACACACCATGCCACATTGCTGAGCTCCTCCAAAACGGCCAGCATCAGTCGTGTGTGCAGCCTAAATTAGCCACATGCTCTCAGCGTTGCCAACCCAGTGCTACCATTGGTGACGTAGTCTGTTGCCTATGTCGTCTGCAGAGGTGTTAAGTGGGAAACTGGTGCATTGGGCGAGGTCTACATGAGTGTCTTGTCTATTTAGTGATTGTCTATTTAGGGATCTTTTTTGTTTTCCTGGGGGTTTTCACCTCTGTTGTGCTCTCAATTAGTCATGAATTTCCTCCAAACATGCCCTTAGTTCACCAGACGGTAGTTATGTGATTGTTTGTTTGAGTTCATTTGTGCCGGTAATTAATTAATTACCTGCACGAAGCTGGTTATGTTTTTAGTCGCGTTGGTTTGTCTGTCTGCCAGCAGTATAACGGAAAAAAAGTTGTGCACGGATCTGCATTGTAGATTTGTTGGAAATGACCGATTACATTTTGGTGCATTTTACATCATTGTAAGTTCTATTGTAGGTATAGGATTCCATACGGTCTAGATGTTTGGGCATCAGTGACCCCAATGCGGAGGTTTGCACAGAGTGCTTCTAGTTGAAAATACGTTCATCTGATTTTATGGACAGAGGCATGAAGACATGAGGCGTGGTTCCCCGTGACGGAGCATGGAAAGCAAAGAGCAAGTTTTAGTCTCACATTTTAGTTTAGGATAATCCATAGTTCCACAGCAGAAAAACAGAGGTGCTTATCATATCTGGTCTTCAACGTTGTTGTTTTTCATCTCACAATTTGTTCAATTGAACATGATCACATGATTCATCGTATTTACACCACATCATTAGACAAGGTTTTATTGAAACCAACTGTTTCAATTGTATACACAATTTTCATTATTAATTACATGCTGTGTAACTAATAATACTTGTATTCAAAGTAAATCAAAAAAGAAAATCAAGTTATTATTAATCCTGTGATTTGCTCGACATTTTCATACTAGGAAATTTCTTCTGATTTTTGAAGATCCAACGCTTCTAAATCTAAATACAATGGTAGTATCACTCAAAGGTTCAAAAGATAGTTACTTTAAAAGTGTGTGAGACTGCTATTCGGGCTGCAAATCGTTTGAAATGATTTCATTATTTTCATAACATTTCAAAGTATATTGTTGTTGGCACCAAATAATATTGTTGTAAGCATAGGAAAAAAAAATCGTCACTTCCAAGTTCCAAACAATACTAACACCTGCTGAAATCCTGTCTATAGATACAATATATAGTCTCAACAATCATGTACATATTGTGGGGGAAGTGACAATGAAAACTAATATTAAGGTAGTTGTTAAACTGCTCAAACTTTTGCTTCGGAATGAGTTGGAGAAGGTCCACCAAATATTCTGACCAGGGCTTTGGACCGATGTTATTTTCCCAGTCAGTTTGTTCTGAACAGAAACAGAATTACGTTTCCGGTTATGAGTTCCAGTAAATTCTAACCGAACCGGTTAGAACAAAAAAAATATTGTTCCCAGAACGGTTAATTTATGCTGATTTAATTCTTGTCAGCTTGAATTGAAACACAGGCTGTTTCATTTCAAGCTGATCCTCGTTGCGACTGGGAAGGGAAGGCGCCCGGCAGAAGAGAATCCTATGGGACAGACCGCGAAAACTTTAAGGAATTAAATAAAAACTGTATTATTCAGTTACCATTATTTTTTGTGTTCCAGTTCAAGAACATATAAAATAATAAACGTTTCCAGTTTCTGTTCCCTGGAAAATAAAGTTCCTGGATTCCGTTTTCATTTTTTGATTCTGACAAATCTTTTTCTAGTGATAAAAAACATCTACTTTCAGGAAACTGTTGGAAAGGTATTTTGTAGTTTATAGATGATAGTTTTGGGGCTGCCAAAATACAAGGGCATCATAATGGATGTAGCAATCAGTTAGATGAGTTCGGCTACCTTGGCACAATCAAAGTAAATATTTTGAACGGCTGATATTTTGTTTGGCATTTTTCTTTACAAATCTGAATCGAGTGGTTGTTGGTGATTTCTCATTCTTGCCTGACCCCGCCCAATAAAAACAATATTTGACGTTTTCATCAAGGTTTCAGAGATAAAAATCAGGATTCGAATGGCACACCCTTACTGGTATCGGGGCTACTATAGTAGTCTGACGTCCCGTGGTCTATCATTACCCACTTCTTTTGTTCCTCGCGGCCTTTGTTCATTCCCCCTCTTTCTCTCTCCTTCTTCTGTGCTCTGTCCGTACCAGGTCCCCAGCGAAGGCGCGCCGCCCTCCCAGCAGCCCCCACCCGGCTCTAGGGTGGCCGCAGTCGGTCCGTACATCCAGTCATCGAGCGTGGCCCAGCGGGGCCAGAGATCAGAGCTTCTGGTCAAGCCAGCCTACCCCGACGGGACGGCCACCCTACCCCATCCAGACCACCACAGCAAGGCGAGCGCTGGTAGGCCGGCACACACACACACTCACTGTCTCTTCCCCCCACTCGGTTTTTCTCCAAATTAAATTTTTTTTTTTTTTTCATCATTGCAATATATAAGGGAGTGAGTAACTCCAAATAGATTTTTAACTGCATCGTGTTAGTAAAACAAACCTAAAACTGGCCATGTTACATGTGCGTTCTTTTTTTAACATCTCACACCTTCCATTTAATGTCTATATGACAAAGTGTTTTTTTTTTTTTTTTTTACATTTTTTTCAACACATTGTTTGTATTCATTAACACGATGAGGAGGCACGTTTACAATTAAGCTGCAGGCTCAATGTGAAGTGTATGCCTAGCAGGTGGGAAAATGCAGTACTTTCACTTTCAAGGCAAGAAGGCGAAATTTATTAAAAAAAAATGCTTTTTGGTTCAACCGTGGTGCACTCCCTTGTGGTGTTCCCACTGCAGTTTGTCAATAATTCAGCCTTACGCCGGGTTTCCACTGGTGACGCAGCGCAACAAATCAAAAGTGTTGCAGCCATCGTAGCATGCTAGCACTAGCCAGCGCATCCAGCGCACCAGGCCAGAGCGCCACAAATATTCAATTTTTTATTTTCAGCGCAGGTCGAAGGGGCGGGGGGCATTTTATTGCGTGATTGGCAGGCATGCTGAGCAATTGGATTGGTGACCGACCGTGCGCCGCTAGAGCTGAGCCACGCCCAACAACTTGATTATGTGAAATTGAAGTCCAAAATACACTGAACTATAAAAAATGTCTTTTTAAGGTGCGTTGCCACTTGGCAGGTGCTGAAAGCGCAATTGGTATTTTGCTATTTTATTGACGGCATTAGTGTGAAAGGTGGATGAGAGAGCGGCAACTAGCCGACGTGCAGTATATGTCCGGTGGAGGACGCAATCTCACGGCGCTTGTATGTCTGTGGTCTTGAGCCACAGCGACAAGACCACAGTTGGGTATCGTTACTTTTAAATGTAATCCCGTTACATTGCTCGTTATTGACATTTAAAAAGTAATCTGTTACGTTACTGGATTACTTTCTGAGGCATGTAACGAGTTCGATTACTTTCCGTTACGATTCATACTAAGGATGACAAACAATTGATATACCGTGGTGCACACCCTTGCGGTTCTTACACCGTAAGCAATGCGTTTTTTGGCGGGGGTTTTTGTGACATGCTGTGACATACTTTGTGACACCATGTTCAGAAGCCAACCTCGATAATGGACCTCTTTAGAAAAAATGTAACGGGATAGCTGGTCAAGGGGAACTAACGCCTTAGACTACAAAGTTGCTAAAAAAGTAATCCTCTGGACAAGACTATGAATGGGACTGCCTTGGAGTAGCACCTTTATCCGCTACACTGCGGGACCTGCCCCACCTAACCCAGACCTTTTTGCTGGATGAAAATGGCACCTATGTCGATTCAGCTGACGGTGGCTGTTCCTTTATCAGGCCCAGTCCATTCAGCGAGTGGCAGCATGTGTCTCAGCTCTGAAGGTCAGCAGTGTGAAGTCTAGCTGTGTTGATAGTGGGTATCCTGACAGCATGGACAAGAACATAATGGAGTTAAAAAAATTATAATATTATGTATATATCCATGGTTCAGTCCATCTAGCAGGGATACCCATTCATTATGCATGTCATGTTGTGTGCAGTGGTTTTTAATATTATAATCTAGCTGTCTTCAATTATATTCAAATATATTAGATACATTCTTAGTTACCTGCCCTCCCAATTGCCCTGAACTTGACGGCCCAACCAAGCTCAGGTTTTAAGCCACCCATCTGTTGTTAATTTTTTTACATAATTAGGTCCAAAGTGTCCATGTTCAGAGGCCCTCATGAACTTGTTATACTGCTAAAAAAAATCTTGTTTCTGAGATGCCACCAAATGTTTTATTCATTTATGTTTGCTGCAGAGGTGTCTGGGTTTGGCATATGGTTGCTGTGTAATTGATGGGCGTGCTCACTGTTCACGCTTTATGACCATGTTTTATTTGATGATACAATCACTCTATTGCAGGGCTGGGTACACTTTTTTTCCCAAGGTTTTTACGCCAGACTTGCATTGCTGCCCATACCTGTGAACTAAGGCACTATACATGTGCTGTATGCGGGCGACTTACCGACTGCACCACAGAGCCAGCACAGGGTCGTCGCACTTTTTGACATGCAACCTAGGATGGCTTCTAAAATTGGACTGTGCAGATTTGACCACACAAGGAGACGGTATTAGACAGTGTTAAAGATGCAGAGATGATGGGGGGGGCGCACGGTGGCCGAGCGGGTAGAGAGTGCGTGCCCCAGACCACAGGTCGAGCAGTGCCGTGGGTTCACACAATCCCTCTGCAATGTTTCTGCAACGCCCCCGACTCTTCATCCCGCTTCCGATTTAATCTTGTCGCTGTTGGATATTTCGACACAATGTTATCTTACTCTCTATCATTACCATTAACGCGTGTGTTGTACACTGCCTGGATGCTGCGTAGAGGCTGTGCTATTATTTAAACCACTCAAAGAGCTGCGGGCCAAGAGACAAGGTTAGCAGCCCCGTGTGTGAGTGTGTTCTTTGTGTGGTTATGACGTGGCTTGCTTACATCTGACTTACATTCTTTTGTGCTCCAATTTGTTACAAGCTTTTTTTTTGTGATCAACTTTTTTTATTTTTCAAATCACAAGTGAACAAATCAAACGCATGGATCAGTCATTGGAACATAAACAAATATGCAGCAAGCTATTTGAAGGCATCCAATGTCACTTACTATACCAAGGGCTGTACAATTTTGATTAAAGATGAGGTGACATCAAAAATCATGTTTAAAAAGGCTTTCTTTGTTTGTACTCGGCATGGGGAGTCATAGTAGACCATTTAAAATTGTATTCTGTTCCTTTTGTAACTGCTTTACAATATTTGCCTCAGTTGGACGTTCTGAGGTCCTAGAACTTTTTTTTAAAAAAATCACTGGGTCTTCTTCGTCTTTCTGGTATAGTACAGTACAGTACAGTGTCAACTAATGACCAAAACTTGATAATATTGCATGTTGGGTGTATTTAAAATGGGGAAATATCGCACAGGCATGTATGCATGTGCGTGTTTTTGTGTTTATCTCATGAGAAAGAGCTGTTTGTCTATGGCTTTACTATGGTCCTTTACTGACCAAAATGAACCCCCTCCCAAAAGAACATGTACTAGTGTGTGCGTTACATGCCTATAAAACAGATTTGAACATTTTGCTGCACCCATTTCAATTGCCTGCCGAACTGACTCTCAAGCGAGCCCGGCGGCCTTGTGATACAGCTGTATCGGCCCACGTCAAACCATACTAGGTCCACCTTGGTCCGAAATACGGCAGGTGTTTGGAACGGCTGTAGTAACTGTGTTCAGTTACAAAAGGCTCCGAAGCCCTGACTCCTCCAACACTCTCTCCCCAGTACCCACGGCTCCATGAATTCTGAATGATTCTGTGATACTATTTTTGTATTGCGGTGTCTTGTTGTGACCAATGCATTTTTTTCTAGAGGTGTTTTTTTTTTTTTCAGGTGGCGGAAGTAAAAACCTTTCATTAACAAATGTGATTGTTCCCCGTCTCGATCTCCCAGGCCTACCGTCGTCTAAGCTGCCAGAGTTAGGTGGTCGCGAGTCCAACGGCCTGTCATCCACGCTACCTCGCGTGCCTTCTTCTCATACCCTTCCCAGCGCAGAGCAAGGTGAGAGAACCTACTGTACCTACAAATGATATGCATTATTTTAGAAATCCTGCAAAGAAGAATGTCGGGGTAAATAGATTACATGATGATGATATAATTTAAATGTGTATGACCAAAATACATTTTCAACAACGTAACAAAGAATTAATGTGGTGAAACTGTTCTTCTATAGACAGGTTTACGTGCGAAACACTGGTGGGAGTCATTTTGTCCCGCCGTTCTTAAGGTCACTTCCGGTGCCTTATTGTTGCCTATGCTGACTCTGGTACTGGACCGAGGTCCGAGCACACAAAACGCACGCCAGTTCAAAATCCGACCACTAGATGTTGGTCTGTGACCAGTTACACATCACACCACCACCCCCCCCCCCCCC
>OMKY01254660.1:0-10434 GCA_900302395.1 Bregmaceros cantori
CTCTCTTTCTCTGTTTCTCTCTCTCTCCTCGCTTCCTGTCTCTCTCTCTCTCCCTGTCTCCCCCCTCTCGTTCCCTCTCTCCCTCTCTCTCTTTCTCGCCTCTCTCTCCATATTTCTCTGTCTCTCCCGGCCCCCTATCCCTCTCTCTCTCTCACCGTCAGTAGGTTGAGCAGGTCTGTGTTGGCATCTATATTCGGTGGGGTGTTCTGTACAGCGGACAGCTCCTGTAGGATCGAGTACAGCTGCTGGGTCTTGGTCAGGTTCACCCGGGTCTTGTCCTTGTCGGTCCAGTCGCCCAGCGCCACGTGGACGGCGATCAGGTCCTTGAGGTGAACGCCCAGGATGGGGAAGCGGAACCCGTTGCACTCGGCAAAGCGCTTGCGGTACTGGCTGTAGTTACCACACGACGTCACCAGTTCAGTCAAGCCATTGAAGATCTGTGGTGTGGTCCAACCAAAAGCACAACCATTACCACCAAACGCCACAAAACAGAACGTATTACATTTTATAGCTTTTGTGCTAATAGCTAGTTCGCAGATGCATGTCTTAACCAGGGCTTTGAACCGATATTTTATCCAAATCGTTTCATTCCGATCAGAACAGAATTATAACGTTTCCGGTTATGAGTTCCACCAATAAATTTAGGTTCCTGAACCAGTTGGATCAAGAAATATTGAATAGAAGTTGTTCCAGGCAGTGTTCAAGTCAATTCAAGTTGACGATCATCGCGGGCACGGCTTGGAAGAGACAGCCACGCCGGCTGGAACTCGGCAGTGCGGTGGGGCTGGGTGGTGGGAAGGGAAGGCCCACGTTGTTGCACATGTTATAGCATGGTTATTACATATGGCATGCCTGGCAGTACATGTGAATTCAGTTTTAAAATTGCATTGTTACGAAGTTCATTTAGTTTCATTTGCGTCCAAGAAGAGCCACCAGCTTGTGCAACGTTAAGTTTAGCTATTGTTCAATATTTTTTTTGTTTCCGTTTCTGCTCCTTGTAAAATTCCACAAAATTCTGTTCGTTTTCGGTTTTCGTTTTCGTTCATTAAACCGGTTCGGAGCCCTTGTTTTGATGTTGCCACATCTTCCACCATCGGCACACCATCAATGTCATTCAAAGCGAACTGTTGCCATAGCCAGAAAAGACTTTCCAATTGCTTGCACAGCTTGTTTGTGCAATGACGATTCAATTTTCCAGCGAAACCGCTCTCCCCTCTCTAGAGGGCATTTAGTTCAGTATTGCGGGTGACACCACCCACCTCGTCCTCAGTTTCTCCACCATAATGCCATCAGGGAGGAGGTTGCAGAGTCCCCGGGGGCAGGGCCAGCAGGCTCACGGAAAACATATTTCACTAGACTTTGTTTTTATGTATGTATCTATTTAATGTGTCCTAATGTGGGCCCTTTTTCACAGCTTCCTAATGTGGGACAGTCAGTTGCATAAAGTGGGACAGTCAAATGTAGTGTTGAACAATTGAACTTAATGTTAGGCATAGTTTGCTTTTACCTTAGTTTCACTGACATTCATTAGTTGTTTTTTTTTTTAAAGCCTATTGTTTTTTATATATGCAGATGTACAGTATTTTATATATGCACCGTGAGGACTGAATTCCATCTCTCCTGCATGTAAGGTAGGCATGAAATGGCCAAGGGTTGTTGCTGAGTACTACAAAATCAAAAATGAAAGATTGCAGAGCTATCTTTGATTTCATCAAAGATGCAATGCATCATGGGGGTGCGGAACAATTAGCATCCAGTGCCATGAGTGGTTTTCTAAGTCTATCACAATAGAAAACATCAGTCGAACGTTATGCTACCATTTCACGTCTGTTACACGTGGTAAAATTCAGTACAGTTGACAATAAAGTTGATTTTGAACAGCAACAGCTGATTGGAGGCTGGGCACCATCTAGGGGGAGTGTCAGTAGAGAGGGAAATCCTCAGGAGCAGACCTTGTTGGTGTCAGCGCTGACGTGTGTCTGCGTGTCTTTCAGCCTGCAGATGGAGCTGTTACTGAGACCACCAACCACAGCCATCAGGGTGTTGAAGTTCTGCAGCTGCAGCAGCTTCTGTTGACGACAAATCAGAGAGCACCAATCAGAGTTCTGGCCGTCTAACATCCAAACACTGCTTTACTGGATGGACATCTCCCCCAGAGAGATCTTTTACCACACGCCTTGGGTGCATATTGAGCTGTCCTCTTCTTATGTCTCTCTTCATTCTGCCCTCTGCCTGACACTCCCTTCCTGGTAACTCTTTGGTCCAATTTGGTCGTCCGCAACACCCTAAATATCTGGACTCAGATTCGTAAGGAGCTGGAACATCTGTGAATGCCCCTTTGCTGAATAATCAGATGTTTGCACCTGTGAGTGTGCACCGCTCCTATTGGCAGAGATGGACAAGGACCAGGAATACTCTGTCTCAAAGACCTGTTTGACAAAGCCATATTTAAATCTTTCTTAAACCTCCAGTCCAAGTCCCTCTCTATTCCCTCCACTCATCTCATTCATTTGTAGTGAGGCATTTTGTACGCAGTCAGTCCTGCCACCCCCTTTGGTGACTCCAGGCTCCAATATTGACTTCTCTTCTCTTCTTACTTCCTACTGATTCTCCCATTTCAAATGGCAAAGATAAATGGGTGACGGAACTGGGGGTTGACGAATACTGGACAAGTACTGGGAGGACATCCTACTACTACTACTACTACTACTACTACTACTACTACTACTACTACTACTACTACTACTACTACTACTACTACTACTACTACTACTACTACTACTACTACTACTACTACTACTACTACTACTACTACTACTACTACTACTACTACGCTATGCACTGTCTAATTCAAGTTAAAATGGTATTTAGAGCTCACCTCACAAGAACCAGGGTGTCTGACATTTACTTGCATTTTATATGTGGACTTTCCCCAGCTAACTTTATCCATACATCTGTTACATGCCCTAGATTGGGACCTCTGTGGGAGGGCATATTCCAATATCTCCCCAACGCCTACACTGTCACAATCCCTGTAAATCCACTGGCGGCCCCCTCCTGCCTCCTGCACAGAATGAAACGAGTTGTGGCCTTTTCTACAATTCTAGTTAGACGTTGTATTCTCCTGAGATGAAAAGATCCCTGTGCTCATTCCATGACAATATGGAAGAAGCATCTCTTCCATTTTATTAACATATTTATTAAACTCGTCCAGTTTATTCCCCTCATGGTCATATACTGCACGTCCGCCTGTCCTCGCTCTCTCATCCCCCTTTCATACTAAAGCTGCCAATAAAATGAGAAAATAGCGCTTGCGCCGAAAAAAAGAAAAAAAAAGAAAAATAATCCAAATTTACTATTTTTGAAGATCAATCTCTCGTAATTGTTGCTCGTTTTGATTATTTTGTAAAAAAAAAAAAAAATCCAACGGTTTAGTCGTCAAATTAATTCAATAATCGGCAACTAATTGACGATTGAAATCGGGTGGTAGTTCGGGTGTGACTAACATTAAGTTCAACTGTTCAACACTACATTTCACTTTTCCTTAGACCTTAGACAACTGACTGTCCCACATAAGAAAGCTGCAAAAAAGGGCCTACATTAGGGCAATCCACCGTGATTGTTAGGCGTAGCTGTAATTCACACAGCTGCTGCCCACGTGCGCGGCAGCCGCAAGGTGATCGTCCGTGACACCGTTACGCGTCATCATATGTATTGATGATCCAGCTTACCCACTTGATGAGCTCTGTGCTCTCCAAGAACGACCTGACCTTTAGCAAACCCTACCCCCCTCCAAACTCCCTCCCCGCGGGGTGGGGTCGATGCCAGTGGCAGGTCAGTCATGTGATGTATTGGAGGGCGTGGTGGTATTCACCCCGTCAGAGAGAGGGAGACAAGGAGGGTGTGGGACAGACACAGCATGACGTTTAACTCTTTCTCTACCAGCGGTTTGTCACATTACTTTTAAAATGTTATCCCTTGCAGTTACAAGCTACCAATGACCTTCATGAGACTGCTAGATTAGTTAATAAACCAGAGAGTTGAAGACTGAAAGGTTGCTGGTTGGAGTCACGGCTCTCACAGCCTTTCAGAGTTCCGTGCAAGGCACTCAACCCAAAATTGCTTCCAATGGGTGATGGTTGAATGCCTGACCATTGGTGTATGGATCTGACATAATTACCCATTTGCAGAGAGGGGCAGTAACGTATTACATTTACTCATTGACATTTTTTGTGTGTACTTTTTTACTTTTGGAGTACATTTTTCACACGTTATTTTCTACTTTTACTTGAGTAAATTTGAGGTGAAAAAAAACTACTTTTTACTGCGATGTCAGGAATTTGCTACTTGTTACTTGACAGGCCTTTGGGAACCTTTTCTCTCTCTCTCCTTCTCGCACTCTTTCTTTGTGCTTCGTACTTCGTGCTATCTCTCTCTCTCTTGGGCCTCGTTCAGACAGCCGTTTGTCTGCGCATAGAATGCGCAGACAAACGACTGTGGCCGCCGGTGTGAACGCGGGGCGTAGTAGGCAGGTAGCAGAGGCGAGCCGTATACTGCTCCTTTGCTACCTGCCTGATTCGCCAAGGGTGGTAGTCACAGCGCCGCAGCAGAGGAGGATTATACGCCTCGTCTCTGCTACCCCGCTGCTACGCCCCGCGTCCACACCAACAATTCGCCCCGCCGCATCACAGCAAGCAGAACACGCCTTGGGGATGGCTTTCCGCACAGGGAGAAGTTCCGTTAGCGATTAAGAATCGACTCTAAAATAAATTAATACAAACATCACAAAGCAGATCGGGGTGACGGCACAGTGCGTGAGCTTCTGACACTATCACAAGATGCATGTGTGTATGGAGTAGAGGGAGCGAGGCCCCAGACATAATATTGTAGTTCACTACGATATCTACATTCTATTATGCCACGCCGTGCCTATCTTTCTCCTTTTCGTCTCCCCTTTCCCTGTGTGTGTGTATGTGTGTGTGTGTCTGTATATGTGTGTGTGTTTGCGCACGTATGTGGGGTCTGTAAAACAGCTGTTGAGCTGACTATTTTACATACTGAGAATATACTGGCATCTGATTGGACCATGCAGACACACCTCTGGAAATTAAGCGCCTAATAGGCTCTTCTTGAAACAAGAATGTGTTCGACGCATGACGTCATGCACATAGACACACACACACAGACACACACAGCCAATCGCTGCGCATACACGCCGACTGCCCTGGATGGAAACCTATTTGCGCATAAAGCGAGAATTAAGGGGGCTGTTTTGCGCCCATATACATATGTATATATTCTATGGTGCCACGGTTCCCACTGCGCTGACACCACACTGGGCTCGTTTTTAACTCCATATACGGAGCAAACCATAAGTCCCACGATGTGGGGGGCATTATAACAAGTGTGTGCTGTGAAGGCGAGTTTGTTTAACATGCAGTGGGAAACACAAGCCTACTCTTAATTCACTTAATACCCGTCTACCCACCCGTATATTTACTTACCCGCCCGCTTACCCACCCGTAAAAAGTTTGAATGTTTAAAACCCACCCATTTCAGCATATACATGCCCCGTTGCAGGACTCTGGCCGGTGGTGCCAACACGCAGACGTGTACTGGGTACGTGTACGATAGTAATCCATTGAAGAGAGTTCGACCCGCGACACGTCCGTGCGGGCACACGCACCACAAACCGCTCTCTCTCTCTCTCTCACACACATACACACACACACACACATACTGTCACACTGTCACACACATACACACACGGTAAGTTAACGGTTGAGCTTGGCGCAGGACACGCCTGGCGCAGGTGCATGTCTGGCGCAGGTGCATGTCTGTTCAAGCGGCAGGCGTTGTTCGCTGGTTGATGTAACGCACTCCTGTGACGTCGGTAATGAAAGGCGTTGCTTGCGGTGCTTGTTCTCCGCCCCTCCGATGCGGAGAACCCGAAGGATGTGTGAACACACACAAATGCCCTCCATTCCTACGCCTCAGTGTGAACAAAACCTTTTTTGGTATCGGCGCAGAAACGGCGGGCCGATCGACACGCAGATAACACACACTTTCAGTCTGAACGAGGCCTTGGTCTCTCTGTCTCTCTCAGGTGCTCTCTCTCCCTCCCGGGCGCTCTCCCTCTCGGGCGCTCTCGCTCTCTCCCTCTCAGGTGCTCTCTCCGTCTCGGGCGCTCTCACTCTCTCTCTCGTGCTCAGTATTTTTGCTCCATAAGTAGGTTTTTTGTGGAGTACTTTTCTACTTTTACTTCAGTAACAATATTTTTACTTAAGTAATTTTTATGTCTGCTCTGCTCATTTGGGATTACAAAATAAATAAAAAAATAAAAAAAACAACAACATTGTAATCAGTAAGATAATCACATTAGAACATTTGTAAACAAAGGTAAGGGTTTGCATTTCATTACTTTTACCATCCAGTTTTGATAGGGTTCATTGGTGCCAAATGGTTAAATGTTATTCGAAAGTGTGGTTGTGGGGTAAAAGCAATTTTGCTTTAACCTATTACAAGTTATTGCATTGATCCAAAATGAAGCATTGGTCCAGATTAACTTTTGACATTTATATACCTTGTGCAGTTTGCTGACATTTGCAGTCCATCCAATAGATGTGCATTGGAGCATAGCGCTGGAGCCATAAATACTATAAATATGTTTGTGGCACGGTGGTCCTACTTCAATTCCAGTCAGAATTGTTTTTCAACTTTTCTTTCTCACGTCACTGTTAGTGGCTTGAAAACCAGTCCACCAAATATATTTGGTGGATTTTCAAACTTCAGCGCAACTGTATTAACGTAAAAATCGGGTTCAAAACGCCATTACATTCGCTTCTTCGACTGTCGACAAGCTGGAGCCACATATGCATGGGACTTGATGACTGACAGTGAAAGTGGACGGAAATAGAACATAGAATATGTTAAAATATATAGAGAACGAAAAAAAAAATGGTTTTGTGGATTTCATTCCATTACTTCAATGTTCCGTTTCAGTTCCGGAATATTTGAAGAAAAGTAAAATTCCATTCGCTTTCAGTTTTCGTTTTCATTCTTTGAACCAGTTCGGAGCACGGCTGTTAATGGATGGCTGACCAAATAGCTGGCACTTCCTCTTGTGGCCACTGGATGGTTGTGGTTTGCTCAGGCATTGATGTTATTTCGTAATGCCTGGGATGCCAGACCCTTGCTGGGACATTGAATGTAAGTGTCTGTCTTCACCCCTGGTAAAGTGGTAATGTATGAACATCTTCAACATTCATTCATATGCCTACATGTCGTCTTGTTTGATGATCTTGAGGATGTTTTTGTTTGAGATGGCCCTGGGCCAGGAATCCAGGATACATGTAGGATCTTGTAGAGACCTGATGTATGGAAAGTGGAGAGTGTGTGGATGTCATTTTCTGTTGTTTCCATTGCTGTATCTTTAAGACTGGACCAGAAGTGAGTTATTTGTTGACATTGTTAATTAACACACCAGGTCTCTGGTGATTTTCACGTCAATGCCTTTGTTGACAGGTGACAGTTGATGGTAGTTCCCCATTCTCCTAACCTCTGGGCCACCGTTTAGGAATGTTGATGTTAATAATGATGATTTATTATACAGTAAATATATTTACTGAGTCTCGCGTTTTGAGGCCTGGTCGTTATTTTTCTCTCCCTGAGGGAGGGGAAACCTAAGTTTATCTCCACTTTCCCACCAGCAGTAATCCAGTTCTGCCCGGCTCAGCAAGAACACAAGGCCCACTGTTTTCTCATATGTGATTGGATAAATGTATTAACCACACCCTATTGCTGTATTCTGGTTGAGTGAGAGTTTTCTCTCTCTCTCTCTCTCTCTCTCTCTCTCTCTCTGTTCTTGATCAACAACAAAAAATGAAATCCTCATGTTTGTCCTGAATGTCATGAAATGTATTTTTTTTTTCATTTGATATCCCGAAGAAAAAAAAAACACTAAGGTTTTCCGTTCATTTTCATTTCATTTTAAACTTTGCAAATTGTGTTCCTAATTGTAATTGATACATCACTGATATACTGCACAAAATTACCGGCAACATTTTAAGCAGATTGTTCAGTTCAGTACTATACATTTTTGTAAGCATCAAATTTTCATGGACTATCAGCATGAATATTAGTGGATATCTGCTGCCATCAAGTGACAAAGCTTTCTCATCATATCATATATAAAAAGACTTTGACTTTTACCCACAAGAGGCCATTTTTACTAGATTAACCCAGGCATTCAGTGTCAAATATGCGTTTCCACGTTCCACTGCTGAGTGCCAAAGACGTGATTGGGTGCAGTAACTGCAGCTGACCGTCAGAGGGTGCCATACAAGGACACAGAACTTAATTTTCTCACATGTTGAAAGAACCTGGGCACTGGGACATGCCGGGTTTAAAAACTGAGTTAATATTTTATCTGTTTTTAATATTGATATGACTTTTATAATATGATGATACTGATGATGATAAACATCTTTTTGAATGGTGGGTTTCCTCTTCGTGCCATGCAGAGCAAATTAAATACTGTGGCATGGAATCCACACTATATGAGCAAATATTGAACAAGCTAATTGGTCAAATATGCTAACAAGCAGTGGTGCGAGTCTGTGTTTGAGTGTGTGTCTGTTTTACTGTTATCATGTATAGGATTAAGATTTTCTATAAAGTATCTTTGTTTGCTTTGTGTTATGCAAACTCAATCTGTTCTCCTAGCAAGCGCTGCTGAATATGTCTTTTATAAGCCAGACGCTGCATCACATGGGCATAGAAAAATACAGTAATGGGTGGAAGCGCTGAATGGTTAAACGGGATGATATCAAGTGTTGCACTCGAAATAATGAATTACTTCACTAAAGACAGAATGAGCAGTTTATGGAATATCTGGGGAATATTCTACGGATACGGCGTCAATAGCACGATTGCGATTGACGCCACCGGGGAACATGCCAACTACATTTCCCAGTGGCCCCTGGTCCTGGAAGTCTAGTCACGTGACCGCACAGCGTTCTTTCGGTAAGTTGGTGATTAAGTATGATTATATAACTTAAAGGCCACAGAAATGCACCAAAATCTAATCACAATCCAACAACAACTCGCAAAATTTCATCCAGATCCGTGCACAACTTTTTCAGTTACCGAGGACAATCCCACGCAGCTAAAAACATACCCTGCTTCGTGGCTACGCCCCGACGCAGGGAATAATAGCAAGTGTCCGTCTGCACTCCGCACCATACACAAGTATTATTCCTCCTCCATCTTCAGCCCTGTTTGGGTCAGTAGGACTAAGCTATGCCAACAAGGTAATACTGGGTGCCAGAGTGAGAACACGCATGGAGGCAAGATAGGTAAGACACTGAAACCAACATTTCTCCTAATGCCTTGAGGTTGAACGCCTGTCATGGCGTCCACCGCCATTGTTGTACGAATGTGTACATAACGTCTTGTTTAGCATTACTAGAGTATTCAAAATAAAATGATTTTAAAAGGGAACATTTGATTTTTCTTTTTTCTTATACTTGGCCACCTGAGACAGTGTGCTGATGTACAGGAGAAGGGTGAACTATCCTCGTTAAAGGAGGAGACAGACAGCCTCCACCACTCCTAGGTCGAAACGATTGTTTCTGTTCTCGTGCTTTGTGACGGGCTGGGGAGGGAGGGTTGGTTTGCTTTTTTTTGTTTTTTGTTCTTTATTTAAAAAAACATGAGTAAAAAGACCTTTGAAAGAAAAGGGAACATTTTCAATGCTGCTGCTTCCAATAGTCAGGAGTAGAAGAGCTGGCAGTGGTGGGGGTTTCTGGTTATTTTGGTCGTCTAGTCAGACTTCCTTTCTGTAGATTGACAATGAAAGAAAAGAGAGAAAATAACTCTAACCTCCAGGGGTGCCACACACAACTGTGTGTGTGTGTGTGTGTGTGTGTGAGCAGACAGCTGGGAACAGAAGGAAGTGTGTGTGTATCTGCGCACACTCTCCCAAGGGAGGGGGTGAGGGTGACATGTCAGTGTGCTGCCATTAGGGGGTGGGACACTTGTAGGGATTAGACATCAGTGTACATAGGGGCTATGTGTAAGGTTGCGTGTGTTTGTGTGTGTGTACGCGTGCTCACAGTTCAGGTGTGTGCGCGTTAGTGTGTTTGGGTGTGTGTATATCATGGTGTATGTGTGTCAATGTGGTTGGGTGTCTGTCATGGTGTGTGTGTGTGTGTGTGTGTGTGTGTGTGTGAGTGTGTGTTAGTGTGTTAGTGTGTGTGTTAGTGTGTGTTAGTGTGTGTGTTAGTGTGTGTGTGTGTGTGTTTGTGTGTGTGTGTGTGTGTGTGTGTGTGTGTGTGTGTGTGTGTGTGTGTTTGTGTGTGTGTGTGTGTGTTAGTGTGTGTTAGTGTGTGTAAGTGTGTGTTAGTGTGTGTTAGTGTGTGTTAGTGTGTGTTA
>OMKY01254676.1:6694-21885 GCA_900302395.1 Bregmaceros cantori
AGGACGTGTGCGCTGCGGCAAACTGGACGTCACCGAACACTTTCGCCAGGCTCTACAGGATGAACGTCGCAGACCCACCCCCACTAAGCGTTGCGGTGCAGTCTGTGCAACTGGCCTCGGGCCAATGAGGTATGTGTGGACACACCACGTATCCTGAGGAATAGGTGAGGCACAGGTACGAGAGACAAATGGAATTACGGACGGGCGACACGGTTGGTATACACCTCCCACAAGGTGGCGGAGTCATAAAGCCGTGAAGTAGAACTTGAAGTTACGTATGTAACTCCCGTTCTATGAATCGGCGTAATGATGCCGCCACCTTCACAGTCGCTTGTCCGAGGGGCAGGGCCCGCAATTTGGCTTATAAGCACAGTTACAGGACAGCTAGGCTCTTTACAGGGACCAGGGCTCTGCCCCCGGCTGTTTTCTATTGGTACACTTCATCGGGACGGTCGTGCATTGGGTCACTCCCACAAGGTGGCGGCGTCATAACGCCGATTCATAGAACGGGGGTTATATACGTAACTTCAAGTTTTAACTTGTCAGTCAGGATGCATCAAATTATTTAACAAATAGACACCGAGCGAGGCAACATAATATCCATATAGAAACACATTTAAGTAAGAGAATCATACCGGGTTCCTTGGAAGTAGAATGTCCAGACAATGAATAATTTAATCCAATTGGTTAACGATTTATTTCCAGTAACAACAAAATAATAAACAATATTACAGGAAGACAAACTAGGTTCATCTTCCTGGGCCACGCTTCTGCAGGCGAAGAAATGGCCCCGAGTGACTGGCAGAGTCCGTTTATATAGGTTGGTTTACATAGACAATTGTAAAGGTGTGGCTTCCGAGCCAGACGCTGCTACGGAAGAACAAAGAGATGTTAATGTCGCCAGGTGTCCTTTCCTGCCGTCCACGGTAGGTGCGACTCTGAGCTGAGCAGCTGAGCCGTCCAGGCTTGCTATGGTTGCATGACAATTGATCAAAGCTGGCGTATGCGCCCCTAGCCCAGCATGACCTGTGAATTCACAAGCCAGAACTCAATTTGTAGGATATATATAAATATATATATTATGGCATAATATCCAAGATTGTGGCATATGGAATGCTTTTCCTTCCACAGTAGGTACTCTCGCTGTGTATGAATGGCCAACGTAGGACGGATGCCGGTTAGAGCAGGATGCAATACTAGTAGGGTGTCTGATTCTCCATAAGCAAGGGCAAGTGTGTATGTGTGTGTGTTCTGTGAGTGCAGAATGTGATTACATAGACCATGCGGAGTACAGCGATCCTGCAATGCATGTTGGTGAAAACCTTTACCAACTCAGGCCACACGGGAACGTTTCCGTGTGAAATCCAGATTTTTCTTTGACATCGGCAGCTGCAGTAAATTACACGCTATCAACTGTGTTTCCAAATGGAAAGTTAACGTTTCACGGCTTTTACTTCAACTTAGCTAGACGTTCCTCACGTTCCAATTGGAACATTGGGTGACAAGCCCTCTACACTTGATTCTTCACTTGATGACACTTTCAGTTCCCAACCATTTGCCTTGGGATCATGTCTGCAGGCCAAAGGTTCTTTAGAACGAAGGTTCTATAGACCGAAGTTTCGAACCTGAACCCAAACCTAACCTGAACCTAACCTCTAACCCAGAGCGAGGGCGAGGGCGAGAGAGTGGGGAGTGGAGAGAGGTCAGCGACTTACCGCTCGGCACTCAGCTTTGTGAATGTTCCGTTTATTGAACCTTCAGTCTACAGCTTGGACACCTTTGCCTTTCTCAAGTGCTCTTGGGCAGTTTTTCACTCTACGGTATTCCCCTTAGTAGTCGGGGTACAAGTCCAAGCGTTCTCCTTCTTCTGTCGGACACGATATCAGACAAATGTCGGACACCTATCCTTCTCAGCATCTCTTCCTTGGTGGTGTGGTCTCTCCATGAGATCCTCAAGATGTATCTGTGGCATCAGCGGTGGAAGACATCCAGCTTGTTGCTGTTACACTACCATGAATTTTTTTCTCTTGTGTCGTAGATCTACAACAAGAATGTCATCGTTGACACCTTCCTGGGCCAGGTGACGCTTTTCAGTGACCCCAGCGAGCGCCAGGAGCAGCACACGTTGCACCTGCGGGACAAGGGAAACCGGCAAGACAGCGACCTCCCAGGCACGCTCACCGTGCGACTCAGCACCTCCACCACGCTCACACACATCTAGTGCACCCCAAAACCCTGCCGTTCTGGAGTGCCCACAAAGGTATGTTTTGGTGGGGTGGTCGTGACCAAGTTTTCATTGGTGGTACCGAGTTCCACCTATGTCAGAGGCGGAGAGTGCATGTACCGAGCAGGGCAACGGAAACTTGCAAAGGAACTCACTGGAAGACTTTGCCCTGGAGTCTGAACATCTGCTCCATCCAGGAGGAAAAGCTAGGTTTTGTTCTTCCAGGAAGGACAAGGCAAAGAAGTTTGGCGCAGTATACCTATGCTGCTCTAAGATTATCCGCCATTGAGAAAGGCCGCTGAAGACGCTACGACTTTGGAAAGCGACGATGGTATAGAAGTCTACACATCCGCCTGGCGGACTAATGTGAACCGTAACCCGGGCTGAAACGGCACACTCATCCACATCTCACGCCTCCCGTGTCCCTGGACATCCAAACAAATCACTTTTCAAATGCACTAATGAAGTTCGTAATGGACGGCATCAGATTGCTTCATAAATGTCCTCCGGCAGCGGAGCATGGTCTGGCTGGCTGCAATGCCTTCAAATTGAGTCACGAATGGGTCATTTTCGGACCGTCTGCGTCTTTGAACTCTTGAACATCTCCTCAAATATTAAAATGGCTGCACTGCATGCTAACAGCTTCGGTGACATGCACTTTGCAATCTTTATCATCACTGGATCTCATATGGTGTGTTACCATGTACATCGTAACTCGACATCCCCACTTGGTTACACGTAAATTGAAACGAGCCTCCAATTGACGTTAAGAAGTCCAAATATTCAATTCTCAAAGACCAGCAGCAATTCAATGCACAACAGCCACAGTGAGGCATATTCAAGGAAGTTGCTTTGCACAAATATTGACGTCAGCCCTGCCCGACTCACGTCAGTTAGCCCTGCCATAAGTTCTCATGACTGCCATAGACATCTCATAGGAGAAAATTGGATCTCTTAGCATTTTGCTAGCTAATTGTAGCGCTCCCGCTATGGGCCAAATCTCACCAGTTTTGGTATACATCCCTTTGAGGGGGTGCTGATAACATGTGCCAAATGCCTGCTTTTTCCTCCGTATGGTTCTATGGGCTGCCATATGCAGGTCACAGCAATTTAGCAGCAGTGTGTGTTGGTCCCTTCCACTTTGCCCGCATTCTGCTGCAGTTAGGAGAAATGTGTGCAATGTATGCGTGAGTGGCCAGTAACTGTTTTGGCATGCCATTCGCCATCGGTTCAAGCTATCATCTTGATTTATGGCAGGCGTCATGGCAACCCAAATCTCCACAGGAAATTTGATGCACCTTTGTCGGAAAATTTGGTTGGGAGAACGTTATTTGGGCATAGATCGCTAGAGTGGGGCTAGGGTGTGTTGCTAGTGTGTGGTTTGAACAGAAGATTAGAACAATTCCTAACTATTCGCCAATGCTACCAGTTATATCAACCAGCCCTGTGAATTTCATGGCCATACGTCGCAAAGTGAGGTTGTGACAGCGTTTTGTTTTGTTTCCCCGTTCTATTGGCTAACCATAACAGGGCCAAGCATTTAGCAAAATCCAAAACTGCAGACATTCTATCCAAGTTGTCATGACCTCAGAGGGTGCGTTGAATTCGTGTTGGTGGATTATCTGGCTTAGTTAGTCAAGTGTCTGAGCATGAATACATGTGTAATGTTACTTTACTATGCGTAATGTTACTTTACTACTTCACACTCCTTACATACACACCACACGAGTTCCCCTTTATTTTTATTTTTTATGACAATGTCCCAGGCAGTTACTTACCAAAAAGGTAAATTCCGTGCCGCCATTAAACCCATTCGAGCGCCTAATCTGTCGATCCTATCATGGCTCATTCGGGAACCATTGCAGCCAGAATCCAGCAAGCTCCGCAATACAAGGTTGATAAAAAACTGGTGATAAACCATTCCATAGCACTCTACAGAAGGATTTCCGATGGTCCCTTTCCTGCGTTATGGATTTATTAAGAAATGATGGTCAAGCCTTCATTCCCTCGTAGTTGAAATGTAGAAGAAAATTACACATATTTTGTTGTTTGCACAGCAAATGCCAGAATCAACTCAGTGTACCTTTAAGTGAACACACGCCTTCATGTATTTTTTATTTATGTGTTTATTTTTTTTATTGTATTTTATATTGTATTTTTTGCCATATTCAAGGGAATGTAATGAATGAGGACACATCACAACGGATCACAGGCGATTTTCCTCCATCCTTGCATCTTTATTCATCATTCAAGATTTCAACAACGACAACAACAAAAGCCACAGAGAATTAAAAGCAAGATTGCGCTTTAACTCTGCCGGTTGCTATGGACGGACCTCCGAGCACGCATGGCCTGATAACGACAAAAAAAGAAAGAAAGGGAAAAAAATAATTAAAAAAAAAAAAAAAAAAAAGGAAAAAAAGCAGACTGCCCATGTTAAAGGAACCCTCCTCCACCGTAGCTTAGCAACCGAGGCAGTAGACAGCGCAGCCCTGCCCTCCTGTGGCCCCATTGGCTCCCTGCATCTTGGTCATTTCCTCTGAAGTGCTAGGGGACCAAAGACTCAGAATCGCAACTTGTCTGTCTCTCTCTCTCTTCTACTCATCAAACCAATCGCGACCTGGCGCGTCCAGTTTCACTCGTGAGATGAATTGAATTTAAAAATTGAATGCGTTCATCTTGTCCCATGCGCTCAGTCGTGTCCCTTTCGTTTATTACTCTGTGTAATTGTACAGAAATACTGACGAATCCAGCTCAAAATTACTCACACAACTCTACCCTTGGAAGGAGGTGATTTTAATGGAATTGTGGCATGAATGATTAAATTGAGAGTGTGGTGCACAGATCAGCACAAAACTTTAACATTTTGGCAAGTTCTCACTATCCCTTTTAATAAGGCAGTGAGCCTGTGCTCTCACTGAATAACCACTGAATAAACATCTTCAATAATTGTTGAAAACACGGCAGAACTGCCCGCCGAAATAGTTTCATTTTTCTTTCACATTACCCTCCCTAAGTGTCTACCTGCGACCGGCGGTGACCATCCATTCCTCCATCGCGCCATTCTTGCAAGTTACTAATCGGCGTAGTTCATTGTGCCTGTCAAATGCACCGTGAGCGCACATTTGAAATAAACATTTTTCTTCCGTTACGGAGGGCAAATTGATCAGTGATGGCGCAGCAGCAGGTCGCATATGGTTTGAACACACAGTTACACGCACCTTCAGACACACACTTACAAACACAAGGATGGGAAGTCGTTACTTTAAACCAAATAATTTCTAACGAATGATTTGCTTTAAACAATAGCATTTCAAGGAACAAATGCATTTCGTAAATCATTAATTAATTTGATTAGGTTTTTTTTCTTAAGTAATGAAAAACGTAATTTCTTTAAAACACTTCTTTAATCAAATAACTTCAACCAATAACTTGATGCATTGCAAATGTTTTAATGCATTCAATTCAGGCGACCCAGGCGATATTATAAATTGAACAGCTGCGGTGTATCAGCAAATCAGTTGTTGGACATTTTTGTAGATTTTTTTCAAGTAATCCCTTCCTAACCAAAGATTTATCATCCAAGGTCTCCGTATTTGCATGTGTGTGTTTCCTGTCTTTAATTTTCCTTTTTCTTGTCCTCACTAAGTTCCAGTGCCCCCCTGCTGGACAGCTCTGTATTGCGTGCTCATTGAGTTAGTGGAGGTTGTTGTTCCTCCCGCTCCATTGGTGCACACTCCGGTGATTCTTCTTGTCTTTAAGGAGGTTTCCTTGTGGGAAAGATAGCCTCTAGTGCCACCGTTTGCCAGTAGATGGAGCATGCTCTCCGATACTTGTTATTCCAAGAGTCTAGTACTGCATGACTGTTCAGCACTGCACAAGAAGTTCAGCAACATCACTGCGTAGGGGAAGAATCTTGAAAGAAACTGTGGTCTTGGTAGGCAGGGCTGTATCGCGCATGCCAGGAATAGGCTGGTTTGCGATGCCTGCGAAAACCAATTAATGCTGATATTCAAGAGTTATGTCATATAAAATTCAGAATCAAACCTGCCAATTTTTTCAGAATATTTGAATATTTAATTTTGACAAATCTAATCAGAAATGATGTTTTATAAAAATCCTATCTTCACTTTTTGTTGCCCTCTCTCTCACTGCTTAAGGCTAATTTGACTCTATTTCTTGGAGTGCGACAGGTTTTGCATAATGAGAGAGATGGTCGAGGACATTGATTGATGGTGTCTTCAGAAGAATCCTTTTATGGTGGGTTAGTGTCTCTAGATGAATTTAGCATTCTAGGCTAGGCTAGTCGACGTCAGGCTTAATACATGATAGCTTCTTGATGCTCAGTCTCAACCTCCAAGCGGAGTCACAAACTCTACTCTTCTATTCTTAGAGGACTCAGGCCCATCCCACTTGACCTCTTTACCAAACTCCGAGTGGGGATATCAATAATTCTTATAAAGGGAAACTGGAAGCCTCTGTTTACGAACCCTTCAGTCTTTGTTAAAGTACTTGAAGAAGCCACGACAGATAATTGGCCAATGTCATTATCATGATGTGACTTATTCAACTACCCACTCTCTCCCTCTCTCTCTCCCTCCCTCTCTCTCCCTCTCTCTCTCTATCTCTCTCTCTCTCTCCCTCTCTCCCGCTCTCTCTCTCTCTCTCTCTCTCTTTCTCTCTCTCTGTTTTCCCTATGTCTGTCTTTCTCTGTGACACTCTTTGTCACCTCTCTGTCCTCATCCACACCTCCTGAACCAAAACAGTATGCAGCATCTCGCGTTGCCATGACCACATCTACTGTTGCCATGGCCACAGTGCTATGCGACATCCTCCACCAGTCCATAGGTCGTGGCAGGTTGCACTTGTGTATGTGTGTGTGTGTGTGTGCTGTGTAGGCAGAGACTCCTTTCCACAAGAACTAAGACCAACGTTAGGTAGTGTTATGGAAATATTGCATTCAAGTTTTCATTTCCCAGTGTGGCAGCACAATTGTCTTAGAAATTACAAAATCATGGGCTTAGTTTGACATTTTGGTGTAGGACCTACGGACAGATTCAGTGTTATAGCCCTGGCGTCTCAGAAATCTGTGTGCAACAACAATCCTTATATACAGAAAGTTCACAAGAGATTAAAGGAAGGAGATTCTCTCACGCCAGAACAATAACTTAAAGTAGAGGCCTGCACAGTAGTAACGGATTATTATGTAATTAGATTACGAAAAAATAGCAACGAAAATTATATTTTGTAATTGACAAATATGTACTCTAGATAACAGTTACATTTGCTGGGGTTAAATGGTGTTAATCATATAATTATGAAAAATCAAATTGAGGCCATTGTAGTGACGTAGCTGCTTTGATATGCCTATTATGGGGCACCAAAACGGGGTAAAAGTTAAAAATCATGCCTGACGTTGTTGATTCGATGGTATTACGGTTGTATTTAAGATGAATCTAACAGTCTGTAATATGTTCCTTTATGTAGCATATTACATTTACTTTATGTTAAGTGTGGTAATGGGATTACGTTACAGATTACACTTTTTAGGAGTAACTAAAGTGTAACAGATTGCATTTTAAAAGTAATCTTCTCAACCCTAGATCAGACCAAGACGCACATGTTCAAAATTCTTCCATTTGATCCATATTGTGTACCAAAAATCACGGTCTATAAACTGCTCCCAACTAACTAACTGTAACTAACCCTAACTAACTAACTGTAATAGATGTGTGTTTGTTGTCCCACTCGCACATTTGGTCCAGACAAATTCACGATAAACAAATTGTGTCTTTGGCTACATATCCCCACACCAATAAGAGCACTCTGAATTATACGTGTTTCTTATTCAAGACGCATAAAGGTTTTTAAATGCCTTGACACTTTCGGCTGCGGGCCTTGAGGCTTCTTCATGCAGTTGGTGTCCTGTTGTCGTGGTGACACCATAGCTATATCACTTCCTTGTGGGCGTGTTCCGAACAAGTGTATCTCTCTCGCGCGTCTGCTATTCGATCCTACAACGGCCCCCACACGGTGGTGGGCGGAGTCGGGCCGGCAGGAACGTTGGCCGGAACACGCCCACAAGGAAGTGATATAGCTATGGCGTCACTATGACAACAGGACGCCAACTTCATGAAGAAGGCTGCAGCCCCGCAGTCGAAACTGTCGAGGTATTTAAAAGCCTTTATCTGTCTCGAATACGAAGCAAGTATAATTTTATGCGTCTATGTCAGACAGTATGACCATAGTTAATCTAGAGCACGCTGACGTTTTGCAGCGGTAGATGTAAACAATGAATGGCAGACATTTTGCTGGAGTCCTTTTGATAACGCTGGCCGATATTGAGTCAGGTTGCAATTTGAGCAAAGGTGTGCAATCAACCTACTCACTGGAATCAACACATTTCACAAGGCTTACCAGTGCTGATGCAGGTGGCGGCATGCATATTCCATCCAGAGCGAGGTCCGTGCCGTGTAGGGTCAATAACTTCCACTCATATTTGAATAAATATCCGGGCATTGATGGAAATAAACATACCCATTACATCTGCTCCGCAGTCTATACTCGACAGAGGCGTCATAGTCAGAGAGAAGGAGGTCAGAAACTAGCAATTGACGTTCTGCATCTGTCCTGAGCGTTTTCTGGTCGGCCAAGAGGCAAAATCAGTACGGTAAAATCTGTCATCGTGCTTGTGGTTCTGATGGACCTGAACCTCCTGCTCAAGGGTATTGCTATTGTCAATGATAATATGGTAATGCTCTTGGTAATGTTCAAAGGGACACAGTACATTGTGGATGCAATAGGAGTGCTGATGTCAGCAAGTGGCTAGTGCAGATGTCTCCACAGAAGCTACCTGACATTCAGTAGCCGTGTGGCAATCACCACTGCCATTTCATTTTGCCTCAATGTGATCTGACGCTACCGTGCAGTGTTTGGGGGACCCTGGGTTCATGGCAAGATATTTTGTGTGAAAGTGATTTTTAAAGCATTTACCAAAACAGTGCCAAATAAAAACACATGTAATGCAATGTCGGCAAAGAAATGCATGTTGCTCAACACATCCACCCTGTGAAACAACTGCACTGACGTTTTATTTTAAACCTTTTTTGTAGGTATGGTATCTACTAACTCTGAGGAATGTGGTGAAGAGGAGTTTGGCCAGGTTTGATTTGACACAAATAATTAATCATTGTTGGTTCAACGAGCATAGGCAGGTCTGCGATGGTGTAGAACTGTCACGGCCCTCAAATATCCTAAAAGCCTCCACAATGAAGGATTAATGTGTCATTTCTAACTGCTCCTTAAAACAATAATGATGTCCTAACAGTATGAACCATTCTGCAACGATCACCTTTCATGGGTGTCAGCCATCAATCCCTCCAAAATAGATCTACCATGAGATTGCGGCCCTCGCCGATACTTTTGATTGAAATATGCGTCGGCCCGTGCAAATTCCCTGGTGTGTCAACAGTCCTGACGGACGTGGGGTTGAGATGGGACTTTATCTAAATTTCCTTATCCCTCTCTGGCTCTAGCCGGGTGGCTTGTCGCTTTTGCTGGATGCACCAGGGGAAATCTTAAAATAAATAAATTCTGCTACCCATTTGATTGAACACATGGAAAACTTTCTCCCATAGCTGTTGGAGGTTCACGCACCACCAGTACGAATAGACGAGAGAAGCGTCACATTGTTTACATTTGTCATGTGTAGCAGAGTAGCATAGGCAGCATCGAACAGGGGTGTCAAACTCATTTTAGCTCATGGGTCGTATTCCCACGTGGCCAGAATCATGGCATAATGGCTTAATAATAATGACAACTTAAGATTTGTTTCCATTGTTTTAGTGGACCTAAATTAAAATACTACTAGCATGTTTTGAAAATTTACAGACCACAAATTATGCTCTTTACAAATCACACAACTCTTCAACTTTTTATTGAGAAATTGCAGATATTTTCGTAATATTCAAATGTTTTTGTATCAAGCCGTATCAAACTGGCCTGATCTAGCACATGGGCTGGATGTTTGACGCCTCTGACAAAGAGAGTAACCAGTTGAGCCTCGGAGACATGTGCTCTATTTACGACTCAAGTGTCTTTCCAAACCGTTTTCATTATTGACCCTTTTGTCTGACTCGTTTCTGAGTCACCCGAACTGTTAATGACTTTCACTGTTAACCAGCATGCCTGGCACACACACACAAACACACACTCACACTCACACAGTAACACTACAACGATCAAATATCAGAAAAAAAAGTTTGGATTAACTATTTCAGCAAATTCAAATAATATGTAATAAATATGAGAACAATGCGTCTACAGAGTAATGCCCTCTAGGAATCCGCTAGAGGGCTCTCTCATATTGCTTGATAAGCGCAGGCTTATATTGGCGGGAGACTAGGCAGTGGACAGGCGTCTCAGCAAGATAGCTAAGCAGGCGGGCATTTACATTTTCGTTTACCCACTATTCAGGCTTAAACCTGCCAAATGTTTTAATGATTCAAATAGAATTTGAATATTGTTGGTCATTGAGGTTGAGTTTAATGTGAATCACCCAAATGGGGTTAAATGCTCGAACGTTCACACACACCCACGCGCGCGCGCACACACGCAGGAAGTCATTTAGGCGTAATTCATGTTTTCCTGTAGTCAACTAATATTTTTGTTATCGAGTATTTATCAACCATCCAACCCTACTCTCAATTGTAGGGCGAGACCTTTGTAGTCCCTTACAACAGAATTTTAACTTATGTAATCTAGTCTAGGCCGCAGTTACAATTATATGGAATTGAGATTAAATGCACTTTTATAATTGTTAATTATGAGAAAAAAATAAAATTGAGGCTTGTCTAACTTGACGGCAAGAGGCGCCAGTTTCACATATATTGGCACCAAATGACTGAAATTCACACATTAAAAATTGCAATATGTGATTCATCGTTTTGACTATTTCGCCACAAAACTAATGAAAACGAATCATTTGAAGTGTGTGATAACGGGATTACATTGCTCCAATTTTTAAACTTTTTTTTTTTAACTTAACTTAATTTTAAAGGTTTACTTATTAAAAGTCAACTCTCTCAAATTCTGGCTATTCTTAACTGTTTTATGACACAGTCATGCTAACGTTTGATGGAAAATATATTTACTATGTTCGTTCTATCAAACCGAATAATCTTATTAAGACTGTTCTGCTTTTAATGACAGGTGAAGCCTTTTTAAATATCTCGACAGTTCAAACCGAGAGGTTTAAAAATCTTTGAACTGTTATTAAAAAATAAGACTCTTAATAATAGTTTGATGGAAATCTTGATTATTTGGCAAAGTATTGCTTGTCGCTTAAGCTTGTTTGAGACTTTTTTATTATTCGTATTATTTTATTTTATTTACAAGTGTTACGACTACACGTGTGCATGTAGCAAATATGACAGGGAGCTTGAGTTGTTGTTTTCTTCTGTCGCGCTCGCCTACTATTACTACTAATACTATTACTACTACTAGTATTTCTACTACTGCTATTACTCCTATTATTACTATTTCTACTCACACTAATACTAACCATGTAAAGTTTTGAAAAACAAATGCTTTCATTGCCTACTTGCATGCGCTTCAGCATTAACTGATCTGTGTCTACAGTATAAAGAAAATTAGACAAAAAAAAACTGGATGGAGGTGTTTGACTTCTGCTTGTGGCTTTTGTCACAGATCGGCCAAGTATGAAAGCAGGGCCAAGGGAACTTAGCTTTGCGGGATGCTGCAGAAAGTTACGGCATTATATATATATATATATTTGAAGCAAATATTTCTCTGCAGCTTTAAGTACTGTTAATGTTACTGGAGGAAAGTATTCTGACTACGTAACTATTGGCATGGGTTCGACTCCCACTTCTGACACCAATAAGGCGTATGGAGCTATGTTCGCTATCCACTGTTCGCTATGTCCTCGAACATAATTACTAACCAGACATCTACACTAGATGTCTAGTACCTACGCTAGTTAACTGAATATTCTAGCTGCTGAGTGCCAACCTATCTTTAAATAAATTTCAATAACTAATCATTAAAATAATTTAAGCATATTTTTTATTGGAACGCATGGAATTGTTGACTTGATTGCACTAGAGTTGTATTTTAAATTAATTTGGAAGCAAGTGATTACAAATTTAATGAGTAACGCGTAACGCACTATAAGGGATAACTTTTAAAAGATTTCAGCTGTTATGTATATTCTTGGAAAACTATATCAACAGTCGACGGTTAGTCACCTAATTGGTGGTAATATTCACTTTGAGCGACATTTGAACAATGAAGTTATACTACTGACATTACATTACTTTAGGCCATAACAATTTCCACCCAAAATCCAGTATTGCTGCATCACTATTAATTATGCCCTCAAAGTATTAATCAACATTAAAAACAACAAATGGATGGAATATGTGGATATGTTGATAATTCAAATTAATTCAGCACCCGTAGTTCCCACGGCCATGCTTAAAATAAACCCGCGTTTGAAAATGAGGATTCAATTTTCCACTTCGCACGACAAGAGAGGAATTTAAAAAAAAAATTGTCAGCATTATCAGAGTGCCTCGCCAGAGAGCTCCACCGAAATGTCGGAAATGTGCGCTCTTTCATCATGCGCTTTGTTTCTCTTGGTGCTTGTCGAGACTTGCTTGCATGCGTGTCGATCACTGAGATCTCCAGCCTGTTAAAACCTTGCCATGATGAAAAAAAACTGATACGATGAATAACACTGTATGCTAGGTGGTGTGATGATAGCATTTGTGTATAGTTTGTATTGCGTCCCCTGCGGCGATTTTAATGCTGCCTTCACCAACACGTGCAATTTGAATTTGGTCGATGGCGATCTTGTGTAGGAATGAATAAGAATGGCCTTTTTTTGCTTTCAAAATATTTTGAAATCAGTCACAAAGTACTTGCAAACTGTTGCCCACTCTGTGTTGCAGTTGCCTTTTGACGTCAACGGTTTTTTAAACCATGCATTCCAGGTGCAGCCAACATCAAAAACCTTGTTTACTCTGTGTGACTTTTTGGGGCTGCGCAAAGAAACTTCATATTTTCAAACAGTCGGACCAAAATTCTCAATTGTTTAGAGATGGATTACAGGCGAAAATGGCGTCTTTTGAATGAAATGATTGACTTGAAAAAAAAAACATATTTGTTTTTTGGGTCTACAAATGTCAGAACTATGTGTTTAAATTATGAGATGCGATGTTTAAATATAATTTGTAATGAATGCACATTTTCATCAACTTTTTCCCAAGCTGAATACTTTCTAATCTGAAACTACTAACTACAAACTAATTAATCTCAAAAAGGAAGTCAGATTCATTCAGCAACTTCATTTAAGCAGGACAGTTGGATGAGTTGTAATAGAGCAAACTTGCGAATAGGTAACAAGCAACACAATGTCAAAAAGGAAGATTGGGAGCCAGAACATACATTGATGGTATGTAATAATATAGTCAGTAAGACATTGTTAGTAGTTTATGTTTTATTGATTATATTATACAATTTGCACTTTGCACCAATGACAGCGTTTGAGTGTTGTCGCTGGCATGCATGAAGGCAGCATACGCAGCAAGGCATAAAAAAAATTTAATAACACGCAAAAAAAGTATTTTCTACAGCTGACAGAGTCCAGAACTGTCGTTTGAATGAGCTTTGTGGTTTTACTATTCAATATTTTGCGGCTCCCAAAGTTTCCCTGATCGGGAGCATGGAATATTCCGGTGCATGGTGACACTTGTAGACAACGATACCGCGGTCTTTATAAAAAGAACCTTTTACCAGTGTTTTCTAACATTGTTAATTTTATATATGCGGTTAAATCCAAGGAGAAATTGTGGGTGGTGGTGACCAGTAGCTGTAGTGAGAGGGCTGTGCTGTGAATGTCTGTTACTGTATGCTTGTACATTTTCTATTTTTTTTTTCTTTTTCTTTTTTTGTTTGGATTTTTTCTTCCGTTGACTGGTCGATTCATTGTGCAAGAAGAAGTTTATTTATTTTTGTTCACACTCCACCTCGGTTACACTGTGGTTATTTTATAGCCTGAAACCTAAACAGTATCTTTTTTTTTTTTCATTTTGTATTTTATGTCAATTTGTGGCATGACTTTGAAATAAAATGGAAAAAAATGACTTAAAAATGTCTCTTTCTTATCCTTTTCCCTGTAGTGCCAACAATATCAAATCCTCTCACAGACACTAGATGGTTCTGGATGGCCATTGTGATATCATCTTCCCAGGTGCCCGGATGCTACATAAGCCAGTGTATGACTCACCCCCAGTACATCGGAATGGGTGGTTATTGGTGTTCTATTGATTAAAAAACTGCCATGTTCCGTATTCATTTTTACCTCAGTTGGACGGATTTTCATAGGGGAAAAAAATCACCTCTGGTAATATAATATGACCAGTCCATTGCCCGCCACTAGGAGCTGTGCAGCCTTCAGTAGTCGGTGCAATCACTGTGTCTCCAAATTTGAATATGACATTTACCCCCGTTACATTTGGTGCCATGACCTGGATCATGGACGTAGCCCTGTGCATTAAGTAGCGTGGATTGCCACTGCCGAATGTGGGACTCTTAAGATCCAAAGGCTCTGGCTCCTTTGTAAATGAATGTCAGTGAAACTATGGTAAAAGCAAACTATGGTATGTGTCTAACATTAAGTCCAACTGTTCAATAGTACATTTCACTGTTCCACCTAATGGGTGTAAAATGACCACCGGGGGTACTGCAAAATAACTACGCAAGGAGTACTGCAGAATTAGAGTGGTCACGCAATGCATCGTGGGGGAGAAACCCGTTACCAAAAGTTAACTCCTCCGATCCACTATTGGCTGTACAGCCTTTAGTAGTCGGTTCAATCATTGTGTTTCCAAAGTTGAATATGACCATTTATATATATGTATGTATATATATATATATATATATA
>OMKY01254678.1:3877-16648 GCA_900302395.1 Bregmaceros cantori
CGGGTGCCCGCGGGCACAGGCAAGTAGATGCCAAAAAGTAGATGCCGATCGGTCGTGTTACGAGCTTGATGCTTGATCGATGCGTAAAGAAGATAAATAGACGTTGACTCAGTCTTATCTTCAGCAAAATAGCGGATAGCGGATAGCAGAATAGCGGAGAGCGGATAACCTCATACCAAGTGATTGTAAGCTAGTCTCAACCAATCTACACCACAGCAGACAGTCATTGTGATGTCACACACTGTGATGTTACACAATGGAGATCTCATTATCTGAGATTCTCAACACCCCCACTCCCTCTTTCCTCCCTGTTACCTGAAAACAAAAAAATACAAATTAACCTTCACCACCAAACTTGTACTGAGCAAACTTCTTCAGCTTGTATTTTGTAGTTGGTCAGTAGACAGTAAATGTTACAGTGTTATATATGCAGTGTCAAAGTTCGTTGACTCTTTCAGAGTTATTACGGATGGAGTTGAATATTTACTAGTGTTGGTTTTAATTTGCAGAGTTACAAGGGACCGTGTCAATTAGACTCTACAATGCCCCGCCCACCTCATCCTCTCTCAAACTTTAAAGACCACCATTTTAATTGCGTTGTGACTCTTGCGCCACCTGACCCTTGGCGCGGACCGAGGTGAACCTTCCCCCAGGGGTTTGGGTCGCAGTGGCACTGAGGCCGACTCGGCGAGACGCAGGCCCTCGCATCCTTCGTCCGCTCAGGTGCAGACACCCGTCCCTTTACGGACATGGCGGCAGTGCTACCCACTGCGCCCTCCCCCGGGGCATACGGATACCCACTGTCTCAGGTCGACGTTTAACTGAACAAAGCAGAGGAAGTCAACTCAAAAGATGGCGCGACAACGTCTACAAGTGGTCAGGACTTGACCTACCAACCCTCAACAGAATTACACTGGACTGGAAACTCTGGAGAAGGCTGACCCATGTTGGTGCACATTCTGCTACAAGCGGAGAAAGTGAACAATGATGATGGAAAGAATTAATTTAACACCAAATCTGATAAGGACCAAATACACTCAGACACAGTGTTAAATTTAACTCTTTAAGTGTTGATTTAACACTGTAACATTTACTGTGTAGGGCAATTACTCCTAATCAATTCCTGGTTTCTGACTCCACTGCTCGTTTGCCCGGTGGTAAATGGGTGAGAGTGAATGACCCATTCTCTGTCAGTGACTGCATCTCCTCGTCCATAGCATCTTTCCACTGCTTGTAGTCAGGTGAGGTGATGGCTTCCTGGTAGCTTGAGTCCATGCATGGTTGTAGTGTATCCTCTGTGTCAGCGGTTTCATAGTCTTGTAGGTGAGCTGGTTTCCTTCCCTGCCCTCGGTGGGTTCCTCTTGGTTGTCACCCCAGCAGAGCTTGAAAACGAAATAATTTTTAAAACATTCCGTTCCGAACGGTTCAGGCAGACCTCTGTTTAACGTTTTCGTTATCGGAACCATTCTGCCACCAAAATATTAGTCCTGAACCGGTTCGGATCACAAAAATTTAGTTTGTTCTTAAAGTTCCTTATACTGTGCAATGTTAAGTTTAGATATAGTTTATACAAAATATATTTGATGGATTTTCAAAGTTCAGAATAACTGTATTAACGCCATTACATTCACTTCTTGTCTGTCCAAAAGATGGAGCCCCACATGCATGGGGCTAGATGACTGACTGTGAAAGTGGACGGAAATAGTCTCCCAGAAATAGGATATGCTAAAATATATAGAGAATGAGGAAAAACACGTTTTTAACCGGTTTTGTGGATTTCATAATGTTCCGTTTCTGTTCCGAAACATTTGAAGAAATCATTTCCTTTTCCACTCCTCGTAAAATTCCATAAATTTCCGTTCAGTTTTCGTTTTCGTTCCTTGAACCGGTACATGGTTCAAGGTACATTTAGTCTGTACAAGCAAGCGCATTCTCAGAAACACCACTATCAACACTTTGACCCGTCATATTCTCTTTTGAATTATTAATGTCAACATTCTCCTTGGTGGCGTTCACATTGGGAAGTAGTTCCCTGTCATCATTGTCAATATATGATTGTGTTTCCACTTCTTTTCCTCCACCAATCTATATTTTTGCACACTCTCTGTTTCTGGTTGGTTGCTGGGCTATATTTGTCATAACAGATGGAAAAATCCTTTTTTACAACGAGAATCAAATTTCCAGAAACGAAAACGAACAGAAATGTACTGAATTTTACGAGGAGCGGAAAAGGAAACGAAAAAAGATTTCTTCAACTGTTCCGGAACAGAAACTGAACATTATAAAATCCACAAAACCGGTTAAAAACATTTTTTTCTGTTCTCTATATATTTGAACATTTCCTATGTCTGGGAGACTATTTCCGTCCACTTTCACTGTCAGTCATCAAGCCCAATGTATCTGGGGCTCCATCTTGTGGACAGATGAGGAATCGAATGTAATGACGTTTTAAACCCTGTTTTTACGTCAGTTGCACTGAAATTTGAAAGTCCACCAAATATATTTAGTATGAACTATATGAAAAATGTAATATTTCACAGAATTAGGAACTTTAAGAACAAATGAAATGTTTGCGTTCCGAACCGGTTCAGGACCGATATTTTTGCGGGGGAACGGTTCCAAGAAAGAAAACGTTAAAGATAGGCCTGGCTGAACCGTTCAGAATGGAACGTTTTAAAAATAATTTTGTTTTCAAGCCCTGGTGAATATTCCTTGTGTGCACACTTCACACAGTTGCTCTGGTCGGGACATGGTTCCCTTCCTTTATCTCCATGCCTTTCACTGCCTTTTATAGATTTTGTACATCATAGTTGCAATGACCCAAAATCTTGTGCCAAGTTTGCATATCATGACACGCTTTGCATTGATCAACATCTTCAACTTCAACAATCGGTAAGAAATACAAATTTTCACTTTCATGTATTTCAAAACCTGTCACCACTTGTTGTGCTCACGTGACTGTCCCCTTTCTTGAAAGTGATTTTATCGGCTAAGTGTTTTTCAGCCTGGAATGACTCATTGAGGCTCTTGAACTTGGTGATGTCTTAAATCTTGGGTAATAGGTCCCGTTCTTCTTCCGAGATACGACACTCATTTACCTCTGTGGCTGGGCCCATAACCTGTTACGAGGTAGATGCTTGGTCAATGCGTAAAGAAGATAAATCAAGGCCAACTCAGTCTTCTCTTCAGCAAAATAGCTGAGGCATTATTCTATTTTTCATAGTGATATCATGACAGACACAGCTTCATACCAACTGACTGTAAGCTAGTCTCAACCAATCTACACCACAGCTTGTCACACACTGTGGCGGTACAATGGAGATCTCATTATCTATTCACAAGAACACAACAATATTTACAATGACAGTGACTTAGAGCGTAATAAAAATTAGATTCTCAACAGGTCAGATTATTTTTTCTTGTAGAAACATGTACTCAGAATAGTCACGATGAGCAACAATTACAAGAAATTAATGTTGTCAACTTGTAATAGTCAAATGTGTTGTTTTTAACCAACTAATACAACATTTGTTTTATGTATTCTGACACAAGGTAATGTTAGAGTTGATTTGTCAGTTGATTAATGGACTAAACGTTGCACCCCTAGTTCCTAGACATATGACGACTTTTCACCAGGGCTTGAAAACAAATTTATTTTTCAAACGTTCCGTTCTGATCTTTTTGTTCGCAAACGCAAACATTTCGTACGTTCTCAAAGTTCCTAATTTTGTGAAATATTACATTTTTTATATAGTTCATACAAAATATATCTGGTGGACTTTCAAACTTCAATGCCCCAGATACATGGGGCTTGATGACTGACAGTGAAAGTTTCCGTTCCTCGAACCGGTTCGGAGCCCTGCTTTTCACTTTCTCCCGATCGATTCAGTGTTTCTTCTGTTTATAGTCCAGGCCAGTCATTTGGATTGGCAGCCTCTACTCTTTTTTTTTACCGTCCACGGTCGACCATTGCCACTTTTACTCGAGGCATAGTTGTGTTGGCCGTTTCTTTGAATTGATCTGTCGGGCGGAATTCGGACAACGCCCCGCTTCACGTGTGCGTCGTCATCGCCCGGCAAGCCACAACAAATCGTCCGCGCATCGCACGCCTTTCTTTCAAACCGCGTGCGATGCGTGGACGATTCATTGTGTGTGTTCATTTGTAGAAGCGTAAACCCACCCGGCAAGTCCCGATCCGCAGCAAGTCCCGGTCCCCAGCAAGTCGCTGGCACGGTTCAAGGTTTCATGAGGTGTCAAAGTTTTACCGGACCACATTTACCATATCTACCGGACCGTATTTAACATGAAGCCGCCAGCAGTGCTCTCCGTCTGGGTGTGTGTAGGTGAGGAGAGTGTCGTGTTGTTGTTGTCACATTGTAATAACATATTACACGTTACTTCAGTAGATCGCGTCTCTGTCGCTATCATGATCCGTATTTTTTTACCTCAAGGATGTCCGAGTTAAAGTTTATATTCCAGAACCGAACTCATTACGGTTCTCCAAAAGCGTTAACAGACGCAAACTTCGGATGACTGCAGTGCAACCGATCGCTGTTTCCCGACACTCATCTCTACGTGATTGTCCAAGGCGCTTCTCGTGGAAATCTCGATTTATTATATTATTTGCCGAGTTTAAACGTATGTTCTTCAACGTAATTATTCAATGAATTGTTAATGAATGTAATGTCATTGTAATTATATTATATCAAGTCGTTCTTATCACAAGGAGGGAGGGGTGTAGTGTTAGTGCCACCCAGTGTTCGGAGTGGATATGACAGCCATGGGGGTGGGGTGGGGGGCGTTTTTGGGAGTCGCACACTACACCGTCAGAAGTTATGGACCAAACAACAATTCCAATTCTGCCATCTTGAATTCAACCATCTTGAAAGTATCGGCCTTCAGAATTTCATCAGTTCACGAACCTACCCTAGATGATTAACACACAGAATGCCGCACTAAATCAGTTATTACAACATTGATGTTTCACAATTATCCTAGAGAACATTAGCATCCGATTACACGATACAATTTACACGCAGTATTTGAAAGATCTTATAACAAAATAACCCGATTTTGATTTGAAATCGTTGCCTTGATGGTTACATGGCATTTTTGGTGATTAATGGTATTGTAGTGAATGCACGCGCAGTGCATTCTGGGCCGCCACCGTTGGCGGTTCCCCATGTGCCTACACGCCTCTATATAAAGAGTCAGAACGAAGCTTGACAATGACTGGGCTCAGTTATTGTCGATCCGAGTTCCTCTTTCCCCAGCTCCTCCACGAGGGGGCGCTTGCGTTACATTGGTGTCAGGAGTGGTTACGGACCGCACGCGGGGGGCCTGCGGGTCCGCCTGTTGACACGCACTCGTTGGAGTGGAGCGGCCACCGGAGTCGGTGGCCATGACGGGGGGAGGCAGTGTAGTGAATGCACGTGCGGTGCATTCTGGTCCGCCACCATTGGCGGTTCCCCATGTGCCTATACGCTTCTATATAAAGAGTCAGAACGAAGCTTGACAATGACTGGGCTCAGTTATTGTCGATCCGAGTTCCTCTTTCCCTAGCTCCTCCATGAGGGGGCGCTTGCGTTACAGTATTTTTAAATTATTTTTCTTCATCAAGAAAAGCTTTTGGGGGGATTACAGGATTATTTTAATCCTGTAACCCAAATGTAATTTAGATTACTTATTTTACGATATTGTTGTGTTGTGAGGGACTACACTTACTAATTACCTGTGCCGGGGCGGAGCCTGTTGAGTAGGTTATGTTTTCGCCCGCGTTGGTTTGTCCCCTCGATAACATTTTGAGCACGGATCTGGATGAAATTTTGCTTGGCCGCATTGTTGGCTGCATAGTTGTTGGAAATGATGAAAGAAAGAAGGGATTCCATTTTGGTGCATTTCTGTAGCCTATATTTACCATAACAAAAATACTCGTTTTGCACTCCGCTCTCTGTTCGGCCGACTGTCGGGTGTCCCAGCGTGGGGGACAATCCATCCGCTGCAACTCAAATTGTGGGGTGACCAAAGATCCCCACCTTTAATTGTAATTTACATTATAGGTTTAGGATTCCAGAGCATCTAGATGTTTTGGCATCAGTGACACCATGGCTTTGGTGCCGGTTTGCACTCTCTGAGTGCTTCTATTTTTTTTTTTATCACATTACTGTAATTATATCCCCACAACGCGCAGTGTAGGGAATGTAATTGTTTTGCCATTAATCACCGAAGTTTTGTAGTGTTTTTATTGAAAATTTCACTAATATGAATATATAATTATAAAGATATAAAATATCAGTAGTGTTTGTTTCTAGCCATGCAAGTTTAATAATAACGAAGCCATATTGTGAACTTAGATTATTCAGCAGTCCTTTTCAGGGCTCCGAACCGGTTGAAGGAATCAGAACGAAAACCAAAAACGAACAGAATTTTCCAGAATTTTCCGAGGAGCGGAAACGGAAACGAAAAAAAAAATGTTTCTTCAACAGTTCCGCAACAGAAACGGAACATTATGAAATCCACAAAACCGGTTAAAAACGTTCTTTTCTCTATGTATTTTAACATATTTAATGTCTGGGAGACTATTTCCGGTTGTGCATCCATCCAACTTTCACTGTCAGCCATCAAGCCCCATGCATCTGGGGCTCCATCGTGGACAGACAAGGAAGCCAATGTAATGGCATTAATATAGTTGCTCTGAAGTTTGAAAGTCCACCAAAAATATTTTGTATAAACTATATCTAAATGTAACATTGCACAATGTAAGGAACTTTAAGAATGAACAAAATGTTTGCGTTCTGAACCGGTTCAGGGCCGATATTTTGGTGGCGGAACAGTTCAGAGAACGAAAACGTTGAACATAGGCCTACCTGAATCGATCGGAACGGAACGTTTTAAAAATAATTTCATTTTCAAGTCCTGGTCATTTTCTTATCTGATAAGAAAGAAAGACTTGTTCCGATGTTGTTCAGATGTGCTCAGAGGACACGCCCTCTCTCAAACACACAGCAGTTAGTGTTGCCACATCTGTGACAATTTCCAGCCCCAAAAAGTGCCTGGGGACACTAAATCCTGTGGGCGTAAAATCATCCAATCTGGCAGCACTGGCAGCAGTGCACGGCCTATCGGACACGTGAAACTTTTATCAGACATGTGACGGTTGATCTCGGATGCATCAATGTTCATTGGATGTGGGAAAGTCTATCAGAAGTTTGAAGGTCTGCGAGCACCCGCGGACCCCCGGTTAAGAATGACTGCTCTAGGGTAGGTTCATGAAATGATGATATTTTGGAGGCCAACATGGCTGAATTCAAGATGGCCAAATATTTGGCCTGTACCGTACAAGGCCCTTGTGATGTCACAAAGCCAGAAAGAATGGCTCCGCAATAATCCTGCGGTTTATTGATGGGTGTATCGCATTTTGGGGGTATCCCTTCAAGTATGCAGTCGGCGTGGACTGCATACTTCTAGTCCACTACTCCTCCACTGTTGACAAGTTATATTTCACAATCTGGCCCTGTAAGAGTGGTAAAAATCAATAACTATGTATATGTCTGTGTACCTATCCAGTTCTGTCAATGGGACAATATGGTCTTGGCCTCATACTCAAACATCACATTTACGGCGACGACTTTTCTTTGAGAATGCCCAGCCAGACTTTCTTCATGGCATTTACACCCAATGACGGTGAGCAGCGTATGATCTGGACACGACACGATGGAGGGCACCTCTCCCGCGGCGTGATACGGAACCATGTATTTTCGCTAGAGAGAGTCACCCAGATGGACAGCGGACATTACCAGCTGTGGAGCGAGGGGAATCGCACCCTGAAGAGATTCCAACTCAACGTGTATCGTAAGTATCGGTGGTGTGACCTTTACACATTTAACCAGAATAGCAGATTCATTTTGAGTCGTACAGGTTTAGCTGCTTGGCATCTCTGCCCGTCGCAATTCCTCCAGTGCACTTTGAAGTCAGTTCTAGGGTGCCATTGTATCATGCTCGCCAGGCTAATACTGACACACCAGCATTGTCTATTGTACGTGTACCATGATGCACTGCTCAGACACACAGGTTACACCACTGTGCATTGAAGTTTCACCCCCAAGCCACCTCACGTTGGGGAGAGGTTGGGGGGGCAGTGGCTCCACACACCATTCCCTGCAATTGACCTCACTGCAGTGTTGAGCCCCAACTGCCAGCCTTTCTCCGTAACTCATAATCATAGTGTATCACAGACACGTGTTTTTGGCTTTCATTGAACAAAACAGCGCATGAGGCGTATAGCGCATGAGGCAGCGTACATAATCAACACAGCACACACATTTATTCAGTATTTTGAGCATTGTAGTGAGTTTTGAGGAAGCGGGCATTTTTAGCGACACCCATCCATGCTCTGGAGACTATTACTCAAGAATGGAAACAGGTAGAAACAAACAGTTTCTTTCTGATGATAAAGGGAACTCTGAAGTTTCCTTTGGTTTGTGTGTTGTTGACAAGGAACAGAACCTGTCTATGGGTCTTGAAACATGCTGAATTTGAAAATGGCCAGGCACTAAATTACTTTGCGACCGCCAACCGATAGACAATAGATAAAACAATAATAATAGACAAAAAATATGCGCAAACTGCAGATTTTGTCCGTTTAAAAGGCGAAAAGGACAGTTGTCTTTGTTGCGTGTGTCTTTCTACTCCCGCCATGCTTGAAATTCAGATAGGGAAACCGTGAGTATGAGGGACAGACAGTGGCGCCCGCATGGCGTTGTAACGCACCGAGATGAACATTAATATATAATATTTAATATTAATAAAATGCAGGTTGTTTGTTACTATCAAAACATTTATCACGATAATGAAAGTGCTCCCGGTGTCACGGTGTGCGGTACGGTAACCGATCGTGATAACCGACCATTTGGAAATTCAGACGGTTACCTCACCGTCAAAATATTTCACAGCGGTTTACCGTACACACCGGTTACCGTGACACCCCTAGTATGTATATATTTTTAAATGTGCATATTACATTGAAATTTTAATATTGATCATTTTAATCCTTGTGTCTTTCAGCTATCGAAGAAACACGTAATGTGTATGAAGGTACCACAGTGCTGTTCATGGCTCCAATGGATCCATCTGTAAGTCTCTTGCGTGTCCAAACCGATAGTGGAGAGGAGAACGAGTTGATCAGCAGAGGACAGGTCACCGAAGACAACAGTTGGAATTGGATGGGAGATGCCGGTGAAAGATTGCACCTAGAGTCTCGTGACGGTTTCTTCCGAGTCTTCCTGTTGGACACAAAGCTGGACGACGCCGGCCTTTATGAGATGCTGGATGAGAATCTCAACGTCGGCTTGAGCTTCCGGGTGTCAGTGAACCGTAAGTTCTAGCTGTAGGTTCTCGCAATCAGTCACACATCAATTAAAATGTAGCTTTCTGGGTCGTCATTGGTCGTCATTAAAGGCGCTGAACCTCAAGCTGGCCGCCATGGCGCTGTGGTTTAAAAAGATCACTGCGTCTGTAGTGCTGCGAGTTCTACTTCCCTCCCTGGCTTTTCTGCAATGTCTACCCCTGATCTCTTCAGCCTAGTTAGTAGTTTCCGACTAATCCTGTCAATAAAAATGCATTTTCTGTTTCTGCGACAACTACGTCTTACTGGCATTTACTGTGTCTTATATAGTGCAGTAGTGTGAATAGTGCAATAGTGTGAAATATAGTGCACTTAAATATAGTGGGCAGGTCACCGAAGACAGAATAGCACTGACTTTTTAGTGCGCTGTGTCGCAGTATGGTACTGTCAAATCAAACTCCTTTTTTGCACTTTTGATCAGTTCATCGATAATCGTTTAATCGTTGACATCCCTGATTGCTTGTGCTCGTAAAACAATCATCATGACGAATGAGGCTGATTGGATCCCCGACATGCAGCGTGTAATGGGGATGTAATGTCCACTGCGGCAGATCCTTTGTTGTTTGTATGTAAACATGTTAATTGCTGAACGGATGTCCCAAATGTCTTTAGCTTTGTTTTCACAAAAGTTGTTTGGTTTTAAGTAAGGCTGCAACGATTAGTCGATTAATCGGTGACTA
Source organism: Bregmaceros cantori (assembly GCA_900302395.1). Classification (NCBI taxonomy): domain Eukaryota; kingdom Metazoa; phylum Chordata; class Actinopteri; order Gadiformes; family Bregmacerotidae; genus Bregmaceros; species Bregmaceros cantori. Next base: position 13,961 of record OMKY01254678.1, read on the forward strand.
ATCAAGTATAAAATGAATCGACAACTAATCTAATAATCGATAATTGGCAAAGAATTGAATCATGCTGGTGTTTCCCCCATTGATCATACATATTTGATATCCATTCATATTTTTCAAAAATATGAAACATTAAATGAACATAATGGATAAGAAAATACATGAATGTGAAGAAAACCATGAAAATATTAAGGTATAAATGACATGTAATGAGTTTGTGTCAGAGGAAGTAACTTCATCTTCGTGCATTAGTTGGTTAAAAAGTGTCTAATTTGACTAGATTTCAAGATGGCAAGATTGATTTTTCGTAAGTGTTGCTCTCTGTGAGAATTTGGGGTATTTTTTAAAAGAAAAATTATCCAACCGATTAATCGTTTCAATAGTCGGAAACGAATCGGCTATTAAAATAATCGTTAGTTGCAGCCGTAGTTTTAAGATAAAGCTTATACATACTATTTCCTTTGTGTTATAACAATGGAGAAGATAGATTGGTAGATTAACACATATGTCAAGATTCTTTTCACTCGTCCCAAGGGAAATTTGGACAGGAATAGCACCTTCCAATTCTTAGAAAAAAACACTATGCACCATGCCCCGGTGATGTAACAATTCCTACAAATATTTCTTGGTTTTACTTTAGCAGTCGGCACCGGCTGCATACCTCCAGTTCTGTTGTTATTGATGTTGCAGAGAACATTCTGTGGTGGCAGTATGTGCTAATGGGTGCCGGGGCGCTGGTTGTTCTGCTCGTCCTCTGCTGCTGCCTGAGGAAGTGCTGCTGTTGCTGTCAGCGCAGCAAACCCACCACTCGCCAGGAGGAACCCCTGCAGGTGGGAAAACACCACAGAAAACTCATACTGAAATCGCTACGATCCCTGTTGGTAGTTTGGGTGGGTTGCCCTAATGTGGGCCATTTTACAGCTTCCTAATGTGGGACAGTCAGTTGCCTAAGGTGCAACAGTGAAATGTAGTGTTGAACAGTTGAACTTATACAGTAGTGCTGCAACTAACGATTATTTTAATAAGCGATTAGTTGGCGATTATTTAAACGATTAGTCGGACGTTTTTTCTTTATTTTAATCTCTTTATTTTCCAACAATTACAAGAGATTAATCTTGTTAACTTCAAATCTAGTCAAATTTGGTTCTTCTTAACCAACAAATGTACTAGTTGCTTTCTCTGAGACAAAGTTATTACAATTTAAACCATAATATTTAGATTTTTTTATCATTGTTTTTGATGTTTTTCTTCTTATTCACCTTTTTCCATCAATTATTACCATTTAATATTTCATATTTCCAAATATGATGTGTCAACATCAGATTTGCCTGGACAAATTGGGGTAATTTGGCAAAATAACAATGACTCAATTTCTTGGCGATTATCGATTATTACATTCGTTGCCGATTAATTCTATAATCTATTAGTCATCGATTAATCGACTAATCGTTGCAGCCCTATTATACAGGCATCATGTATGGCATCAACTAGACGAGTGACGAGCATTCTCTCTGACTTACCCCCGACAATGTCCGGTGAGCATAGTTAGTGTCCAGTTTAGGTCCAGAGGAAAGTAGTTATGCATCTTGCTGGGGACACGTAAATAACGTGCCTCTAAATATATAATTTCTTTCATCATAACGTGGGCACTACTTTATGCGTCGTTCTGTAGCAGTCCGCCCACTACAGCTGGCATGCACCTGATAACAATTGCCAAGGATTGGAAATTATATTAACAGATGTAAAATGAGACATCCGACAAAGCTCATAGCACACAATTTAGACCGCTATTAAACCATCTCTTGAACGTGGCATGCCATGTCCAATTGCCGGATTGACCAGCGCACAGTAATGTACCGACAGCCTCCCAGTTTACAGAAAAACAGTTTTAATTGATTCATCGTACAGCGCTATAAACCTATCATCTTCTTTGTATTGAGCAGGGTTGGATGAGGGGTCTTGAAGTTCATCTAAAATGTTCCTCATTATGGTCTAAAATGTAACTGCAAACATTACATTTGTAGGATGACTTGCAGTCCACCAATTTATTTTATGTGTGTGTGTATGTTTCTGTGTGCGTGTGTTTCTGTGCCTGTGTGTTTCTGTGTGCATGAGTTTCTATGCACGTTTGTCTCTGCATGCGCGTGTTTCTGTGCACGTGCGTTTCTGTATGTGTGTGTTCCTGTGCATGTGTGGCTCTGTGTGTGTGGCTTTCTGTGTGCCTGTCTTTCTGTGTGCCTGTCTTTCTGTGTGCCCGTCTTTCTGTGTGCCTGTCTTTCTGTGTGCCTGTCTTTCTGTGTCTGTATTTCTGTGTGCGTGTGTTTCGGTGTGTGTTCATGTATGCATGTGTTTCTGTGTGTATGCGTTCCTGTGTGTGTGTGTTTCTGTGTGTGTGCGTTTCTGTGTTGCTGTGCGCGGGTGTTTCTGTCTTGCCATAGCAGTACAGTTCTGAACGAAGTCCGCCTAGTTGGGGAGCGCCCAGGTATCAGCCTACCCACCCGCCCCGCCATACAGAGGTATGCCTCCTTAAGGATCCATTTGCATGTGAACTATGTTATGTTTTTTTCACCCTTTTATAATGTTTGAAGGTCTTATGTCACCATGCCCAAGACCTATTAGAAAAAGCACCATTACGTCAGCATTCAGTGTCTCTCTTGCATTGCCTTTGTGTATTTAACTATATGTGTGTAT
>OMKY01254679.1:0-16821 GCA_900302395.1 Bregmaceros cantori
AGGTTATCCCCAGGTTCGGGATCGCCTGTTCGGAACGCGCCGAATAGATTAAATATAACAATAATAATAGACAAAACTATGCGCAAACTGTGGATTTTGTCCGTTTAAAATGCGAAAAGGACAGATATCTTTGTCGTGCGTGTCTTTCTACTGCTGCCATGCTCGACACTCAGAGAGGGAAACGGTGAGTATGAGGGACTGACAGTGACGCCCGCATGCTGTTGTAACGCACCGAGATGAACATTAATATATAATATTTAATATTAATAAAATACTGGTTGTTTGTCACTATCAAAACATTGATCACGGTAATAAAGGTCCCGGTGTCACGGTGTACCGTAACCGATCGCGATAACCGACCGTTTGGAAATTCAGACGGTTACCTAACCGTCAAAATATTTTACCGCGGTTTACCGTCACACCGGTTACCGTGACACCCCTAGGTGCAAGTGGTCTTGTAAGTGGTCACATACAGTAGATGGCAGATGAGCTGTAACTGTAGATCTCTTTTTGAACAAGTTGTTAACCTGGCCATGAATGACTATATTCAAATGCTTGATAATCTAGATTTTCCATCTTGGAACTGGAATTGTCCTCGTATCTGCTCAGTGTATATATGGAGAAGGCTTAACATATCTTTTTCTGGTAGGACTACTACGGCATTCCATTTGCCGCACCCACAACGGCACTACCTGGTCGGGAGGGAGGGCTCACCAACAACCCATACTCTGCTCCCGGTAGGAAGCTAATCCTTTCTCCCCTGCGGTATAGTGATCAGCAGCCTCTGTGCTCTTGCATGACAGCAAATGGGTTCATGCTCTGGGTCTTTGCTGGACTGCCAAGTGCCAATATTTTCTAGCTAAAAAGTACTGATTTGAATGGGGTAGACTAGGGCCTTAGACCTGGATGTTCAAGCATCTCTACATGGTTGCAATTGACAGCAGAACCAAGATGATATGGCAGTTTCAGTGGATGAATAAATTCAATATTGCGATTGTCGATGGGGAAGCACAGCCTTTCTGAGCTTCAGTCTTGCATATTGTCAACCGTTACTGTGTGTACAAACAAAACGCGACTTACAGTCTCCAAGTCGCTTTAGTCGTATTACAAGCCGTAGCACTTTTTTGGCCTAGTCGCGTGTTACAAGTCGCGGCAGCAGCGAGCAGCTGATCAGTGAAAGGAGGGCGGCGAGAACGGCCGCGCTGGTGCATTTAACATATTGTAGAAAAAAAGAGAAGAGGGCGGGGGACAACGTCTCTCCTCCGTCCCATATCTTTGCGGGACAGTGACCCCGAGAGAAATGCAGGAGAGAGAGACAGTGCGTACGTGTTGATGTATTTGGCAAGCAGTGGGCCCAGTTCACTTATTAATAGTAATCCTCTCCACCAAGGACTTGAACCCTGACAGCAACGAGGAAACCAAGGATCTAGGCGATCGTATCGACGCCCGTCTCGACTCCTTCCTGCGTGCCTTTGGGAAGTTTGAGTGTGAAACGCAACAGAACCTATCCACTACACATGAGATATTACGTAAATACTTATCGCGATCTGCGTAACTCAAAGACTGCCCTCTCCCGCCGGGCTTGAACGCCTCGAACGAGCCACCCCACTCCCCGCCACACTAAGGGGACAGAACTGTCCCCGCTGCGCATATGTTGCGCCATATCTGAACTCTAATCAACGAGCCCCCCCAGTGGGCTCCACTGACAGCCAGGTGTAATCTAGCAATTTGCTAATCTTCTCATGACTCATGTAACATTTTGCAATGAATGCCATCTATTTTGCTGTGTGACATGTTGAAGTGACTAATGGCTCTATACTGTCTGTCGTTTAAATACATTTCATTCATTCATGGCACGTGGGGATTGAAAAAAGGTGTGGGGGAGACTCAGCCGCGCCATCCTCTCATCTTCCCAGAGAGAGCCCCGGAGAGCACTGACGCCAGGTGGCACGGAGGAAGCATGAGGATGAGAGGGTGGCGCGGCGGAGTGTGCAGCCCTAATCGTCACACATGAGCCATTATTCAACTTGACATTATTCTGTTCTTGTGTTCCCTTCGAGCTGTTGTTCCCTCATGTCCAGACAGACCCATTTAACATCCTACTCCTCTTTCCCAGGTGACTTGGGGAAGTTCTCCCGGGGTGAAGCCTCTTCCCCTGGTCCAGCAACCACATTGTCTCAGGGCAGCCAGAGCCAACAGAGCCAGAACCACCACACAGCCCAGCAGACCTTCATGAACCCTGGGCTGCCTCCGGGTTACAGCTATACAAGCCTGCCGTACTACCCAGCAGCCATGCCAAGCCTTCCCAACGCTTTCCAGTATGGACCAGTCTTCCCGGTAAGGCAATGAGGGAGGTCTGGAACCTTTGTTAATCATTGTTAGTTGGGGTGGTGGATTGAAACCAGCCAGGGAATCCTTGGTCAGAACTAGGCTTGCAACTGATATTATTTGTTGGAGGCAATGTGGTTGATGTGGCTTTAACTTTCATATTTTTGGACCATACTTATTTAGAATGCTATTTCAGCTTCTTACCAAAACTATATCTCAGTATTAAATAGAACCAAAATTAAGCCCAATTTTTGTTTAGTTTTTGGTGTGTGTGTGTGTGTGTTCTTCACAAATTGTGAAGCTATTTGCATTTGAATACAAATATAAATTGAAGACAACTATATTAATTTGATTGTCACTAATGTATCAAACTGTAAAGAACACCACTAAAAATTGTAAATAACATTGACAAATCATTGACAAATATTTATAGTAATACCATAAATACAATTATAATATATCATTTCATTGATGGAAAACATTGACCTTTGGAAGAATTCCATTCAGACACAGCCGTGTGGTTCCTTTTGTAATGTTGCATGACAAAGTCAGGGGTGATTTTCTAAAATCATGGTGGCTACACTGCAATTTTAATGCATTGGATCAAACTTCTGAAGTCTTCACCACACAAGAGGTAGAAAATTATCTACACATCAATGTGAGGAAGCTTTAAAGAAACAACACTTTTTGATACCAACGTTTAGGGAAAAACACCTATTTTGCAGGGGTATTGTTGTCAACTTAAATGAAAAACCCACAAAGACCCAAAGAGCCCTTGCAACAACAGATTTTTGACACACCCCGTGGTTTGTCAATATTCAAATTTACTGAGGAGGTGAGTTTGGAGGTTCTGTGGGGTTTAATCTTTTATTTGAAACCACATTTATAAATTTGGTTCATGAGCGACTAACCCATGTTTGTGATTATGGTTATCTAAGCAGCCTTTGTCTTTGACAACAGGTTGCCCCAACGTCATCCAAGCAGCACACAGTCAACGTGGGGGTCAACGCTTCGGCCACTCCTTTCCAACAAGCCGCATACACTTCCCATGGTTACAGTACAGGTGGGCTGTCTGCGCATTGTCCTCTTTTGCCCGATTTCTCTCCCTTGTTATGTGTTTGCATCTCTCTTTATCGATCGAGCGAAAGAGTTTTCCAGGTCAAACAAATTGTTTAATCTCCAAAACTCATGTGTTTTGTTAAGCTCTGTGCTTCTGTTTCAGGCTATGAGGATGTGGGCCAGGCGTCTGCCTCTAGTGACTTCTGCAAAGGAGGCTACAACGCAGCAGCCGTGGCTGCCGCCGCCGCCGCAGCCTCTGCACAGATCAAGCCAGCCACGGCAGTTAGTGGTTCTGCTGGAGTAGGTGAGTGTGAGCCTTATGGTAGAGGTGACATAGAAAATCATCGTTTAAAAGGGTTTATATTATATTGTGTTTTATAGTCTGCATGGGGTGGCCATAATAGAACTGTGTATTCTGGTCGTTTTGTGACTGCTTTACAATATTTGACTAAAGTGGGAATTTTGAGGTCCTCCCTCTGTTTTGAAATCGTTGTATTCGTGACATCACACTCACTTTCTGGTGCAAGAATTGGTACAGTACAGAAATGGTACAGTACAGTATTGGCGTGGAACTTGGCCAAACTGTCAACTAATGACCAAAACTCGATAATATTGCATGTTGGGTCTATTTACATGGCATACAATGTGGAAATATAGCATGCATGCAAAAATGTGCATGTACGTGCAAATTTGTTTTGTTTCTGTGTAACTATCACACCGCCGAAAGCGACGTCTGCGCTCCCGCTAAAATGATTCCTCCCCATGGAACTTGCACGAGTGTCTGTGTTGCACGCCTATGAAATGGATTCAAACATTTTGCTGTACCCACTCCAAGTTTCAGTTGTGCAGTTTCAACCTAATACATTTGATTATTTTTGGCTATTGGCTATTACAAATTGTTAATAGGTTTTCTACCCTTCTAAAATAGTTTTTATTTATTTTTATGCAAAATATGTGCTATTTTCTTAACAGATTCGGAACTTGCCTGTCTGCGGACTTTCCCACATTTGATTTAAAAAAAATGATAACGCTGTTGATTGACTACTCATCTTGGGTCATTATGTTTCATAACATTCCATAGCAGCCATGTTTCAGGAAATGCCATTCTTACTAAATTCATGTTACGTAGTGTATGCCAGTTGCCTCCAATATATCAATGTTATCAATATCTCTGTGTTAGAGAGTCGGCCAGATTACATCATATTCACACAGTTTATGGCACTCTTAAAAAACACATTTAAGAGTGTTATGACAATTTGGTATCCTTTTTTTTCAGCACAACCCCAGCTATCTGACCATACTATTTTCAGCACATTATATTGAGCTTTACGAATTGCCCCAAAACAAATTTTATTTTCCCTGGTTTTAGTACTATTGAACTGTATAATTACAAAAAGTTGTCAGACAGTTTGTATGCTGAAATCATTACCCCAGTTTGTAATGCATGATAAAACAATGTTGTTTTGTTGTTATTCCAGGTAACACAGTGATGTACAGATCTAGGCCATGAGATGCATGAAAATCAAACTACATTTTCAACATCCTAGTTGAAGCACGTGTTGGACATTTTAAATGTGTTTGTCTTGGTCATATTCTTTTCATCTTTTCAGGACATATTCAACTCTAAGATGGTAATATAAATTTAAACAGTTTCCATCTGTAGCATCTCATTTTTTAACATAAAAACACAGAAAATGCAAAAAATATGAGTCTTTTAGATTACATTCTAGTATCAGAGGCCAATATTTAACACATTCTGAGTGTAAAATGGACAGATTCTATTAGAGTGTGGATAAATGTGTATTTCAAGAAACCACAGCAAAATATAGAAATGTCTTTAGAAATCACACCAAATAATGACAATATTTTTCATCATTTGTTTACCATATACATGCTTTGATTACAAGCATGCGACTTTTCAGGCTAATCATTAAATTTTGCAACAACAAAAATAATGCATGTTTTGATAAAAGGGGCATCTACAGCTTTTAACATCGTTGTCCGTTTTCAAATCAGAAGTTTTTTTTTTACGTGTGTTTGACTTCACAAAGACAACATACCGCCGGTGATCCTAGTGCATACTGCCGACGATACGGGCATCTGAGCGTTAAAATACACAACTTTGTGTGGTGTATTTGTAACTGTGGTTGTTCTGGGGGAAACCTGTATTCCTTGCATAATCACTGTGCCTAACCCCACGCATGTTGTCTGCTGTGTTGCAGGTGTGTCTGTGACCTCCAGTCAGACAGGTGTTCCAGATATTTCAGGGTCCGTTTATACAAAGACACAGGTGGGTGCTTGTGCCATTCCCAAGCAGTCATGAACTTTGAGTTATGTATTTCATGCAGTAAGAGCTACAGAAACGAGACTCTTGCCCAGTCCTAATCTCCTTTTCAAGGGAGCTCTTGAAGAATATCTTCAATATTCTATCTTGGTCGATCTATGAAATTGGCGACTAATTTAATAATCGATAATCGCCATGGAATTGAATCATTGATATTGGCAATATTGGCAATAATCGGCTGATGTCACCCTACTGGTCCACACAAATTTGATATTAATGATTTTGGAAAATATGAAATGGACATAATTGATAGAAAATACGAAGGTATGAATTTACTGAGTTTCTCAAAGTAACTTAATTCTTGTACATTTGTTGGTTAAGAAGAACCAAATTTCTGTGATTTGCAATTGTTGCTCGACATGAATATTTTTATTATTAACAGAAGAAAATATCCAACAGATTAGTCGACTAATGATTTAAATAATTGGCAATGAATTGACTATGAAAATAATTTAGTTGCAGCCCTGATTATAAGCAGGGCTTGAAAACGAAATTCATTTAAAATGTTCCGCTCCGAACGGCTCAGGCTGGCCTATGTTTAACGTTTTCGTTCTCTGAACCGTTCCGCCACCAAAATATGGGTCCTGAACCGGTTCGGAATGCAATAATTATGTTCGTTCTTGAAGTTCCTTGTATTGTGCAATCTTAAATTTCGATATAGTTAATACAGAATGTATTGGTAGTCTTCAGTGCAACTGTATTAACGTGAAAAGCATGTTTAAAACGGTATTACGTTCACTTCCTTGTCTGTCCACAAGATGGAGCCCCAGATGCATGGGGCTTGATGACAGAGTAAAAGTGGACGGAAAAGGTCTCCTGGACATAGGATATGTTAAAATATATAGAGAACGAAAAAAGTTGTTAACCATTTTTGTGGATTACATAATGTTCCGTTTTTGTTCCGGAACAGTTGAAGAAATCTTTTTTCGTTTCCGTTTCCACTCCTCGTAAAATTCTGCAAAATTCCGTTCATTTTCGATTTCGTTCCTTGAACCGGTTCGGAGCCTTGATTTGTAAGTACTGTCAAGTAATGGTTATTTAGACCTACTGATAGGCGGCATCAATATTTCCTCGATGTGACTGAACACTGAACTGAACCTTTAACGAACTAATGAAATAACTGTCCCTGGTCCAATTGACTTCTAATGGCATGAAAACATGAATAGGTTGTTTTTCTTGAATCCTACGAAGATCCGGGACCCTCTGGGTTTTACTGAATTGCTTTTTTGTTGTTCCATCAGTTTGAAAAGCAGGGTTTCCACAGCAGCTCTCCGGCTGCCTCCTTCAACCTACCATCTGCTCTGGGCAGTGGAGCCCACCAGCCTCTCAACCCCACTCAGGCCCCTGGACCATACCCAGCGGCCCCCTTCATGCACATTCTGCAGCAGCCCCATTCTCAGATCCTACACCACCACCTCCAGCCAGACACACAGGTACAGCAGACTAGCTGCAGCCAGACATACAGATACTACCAATCGACTGTATATAAAACTGGACGACGCCCACCTCTTTTCCAATGGGTCCAACTTCCGTGTTGGTTTTCACCTCTTGTGGGGCTGGACTCAGAAAATGGGGCCCTATGGGCTTTCCGATACAAAATATTAAAATTTTAGCAGCCTGTTTTACCTAATTAAACATTGGTGTTTTGATGTATATGGTGGGGGTGTCCCCAGTGAGGGCTTGAGAAATTGTCCACCGATGCAACTACTGGAACTATCTGGTTTGCGTTCTAATGGGTCCACTCTCTGTATCTAGCAGACGGCGACCGGACAGCGCAATCAGACGGCATCCCTTCAGCAGAAATCTCAGATGAACAAGTCCGCCTACAACAGTTACAACAACTGGGGAGGAAACTAGCATGCAGCGAGCCTCTTGGGCTAACCATGAAACAAGGAGAAAAATGATCACTAGTCACTCTGCTGATGTCAAGGGGTCTCAAGTCTGGAAGAAGCCCTGCGGCTGCAGGAAACGTGGTGGTTGCCACATTGCTTAAGGCCGGCGCTAGATGGGTAGCTCAATGCTAGCTCTAGCTGACTAGCTAAGAGCTAGCACTAGTTGGGAAGCTAAGAGCTAGCTCGAGATAACGTGAATGCGTGTCACTTTCGCAAACTTGTCTTTGTTCCTATCTTTCCACCTGTAACATAAAGGCTTTCTGTTTTTTCTAACTGAATGTTTCTCGGGTGTATTTTTGTTTTTTGTTTTATTTTTCATGGTCGTCACCTCTCCTGCTTCTGTATTCTGTCCTCTCATGGCCCATGTTTTTAATCCTGCCCCCCTTTTTAGCTATCTTAACGTGTGAGAATCAGGCTGGTTTTGTATCTCGCCGTGAAAACTTCGCTGCTAACACCTCCAGCCTATCACCGCTATAACCCTACATGCCGAAGCAATGTCTTTTAACTCATGAAATTGTTTTGATTGGCCCCACCGCTGGTGTGTATCTGTAAGTCTAGATATTATTCTAAGAAAAGTTGTACAGGGATGCAGAGAATGCAAGGATTTTGTCTCAAAGTGTTTGTACATGCAATGACTATTGTGGGTGTGCACATGAATGTCAAATTGTTTTCTTCATGGCCAGTTTGCAACTGGTTGACTTTGATGCGAACTGACGCGTGACGGGTAGACGTATGTAGCCTGTGAGTTGACCCACATATTGCATTGTCGGTAGGTGAACAAGCCATAAATCCCTCATTCTCTCCATCTTGGAGCCATGTTTAAGTCGGGCTCGTAAGAGTCAAGAGTTACCTCTAGTTGTATGACCGCAAAACATTATCTTATTTTTGCCCTAATTCTTGTGTGTTGTGCATTTAATGATGTAAGTGAAAACTGTCTCGCACATTCATACGCACGTACATGCACACCACGCACGCTCACACATGTACACCATACACGTACTGTAGTCCCCGTTTGCTCCCGCTCCCATCCTTGCAGACTTGTTGAGCTAGCTTTTGTTTTCAAATATTTTTTATTTTGTAAAAAAAAGTATATATATATATATGTATAAATATTAAGTAAATAAACCAAGAAAGACATTTTCATCAATTTTGATGTAAATGTCTTTTTTTCTTTTTTTAAAGAAGTGTGAGTGTGGATTGTTTGGGTTTTTTATATTTTATGGAGTGTCAACATTATAGAAAGTGTTTTGTTAGCAAACTTGGTATGTTTGTTGGCTCTTCAGATCAGTGGAGAATACACCACTTAACTTTGCCACAGACATGTCAAGTTTAGAAGAAGCCCTGGAACTGAAAACTTGGTGACGGAAAATGCTAGCTCTAGCTGGGTTCAGCTCTGTTCCTACGCCCCACTGGTCCCACGTTACTAAGACTTGTTTTTCAAAATTATCCCAAATGGTCCCCATAACATCAGTTAAATTGATTTTAGGTTAATTGGTCACGCTGAAATGGATACATCTCTTTTACACCTTTTATTTTACTCAAATGTTTGAACATGGGGCCTAAATTTGAATAATTTAGGCCCTTTAGGAATGTTTGAACATGTAGTAGCAGGAATATGCTGTGGGACCAATGGGCCGGGAGAACTTAGGCACACGCGTCTATGGCTGAATAGCAAAGAACTACCACAAGACACAATCAACCTACCATAAATTATTTTTTGAAAAATAAGCAAGAGCTATTGGACAGGGCTTTTGCTGGCCTAGTGCCATTGTTAAATAAAAAGCTAATGAGAAGAGCAGAGAGGCAATTGTTAATAGTAGATTGCACAATAGTGTCCTGATTTTGGTGACCTTTGCCGAGAGAAACCGTGGAGCATAATTGTGTTCTGACACTGGGTTGCGCTCAGGTATTGAGTGAAATTTGATCCATCACTGGGCTTATTCTAAAGTGTCATTACTTTGGATCCCTACACAGGGTCCCTTTTAGGTGTCTTTAGAATCCTTGTTCATTCTTGAGCAGTCTTTTCAATCATTATTTGCTCATATGCATTTCATTATTACAATTATGAGTAGATATTTCCTCATCTGATTTAATGGACTCACCATATATGCAATATACGAAACGTACATTTTATATCAAGTGATAATTATTTAATTGATGAACATGCTGACCAAAACGTGCACTTATTAAACTTTATTCCTGCATGGCTAGTTGTCATCTTGGCATAATCCACCACCTAGAAAATGTTAAATGACTACAACGGTGGCTGGCATGAAATGAAGGAACAATTTAAGATGGTGGAATTGACATAATCTCAAAACATGAGCTCACAACCGTAGATTGGAATAACCTAAACATCCATATGCATTACTGCAATACTGCTGCTTTGATCTCAATGACGGACGATTCGTGATTAGTACCATGCCGTGATGAGGTAGTTTTAAAATGGACTCGGTCAAGCAGTTGTGATGATTATTACAACAGGTGTAACCATGTTTATGGATAACGCCAACTGGCAGATGACCTTCACATAATGTATAGCATCTGATGTCAGAATTGGTGAGACACATCTGGCAGTTGCCCTCACTGCTTGGCCCCGGCAGACATTTTGCTGGTATCGTGGTCAGACGAACATGCAGCGAGTAATATTTACTTAACACTGTCCACCTTGTTTAAAAGTGTTTAATTATTGATTTCTCATTTCTCATTTGGTAATATGCTACTAATCGCCAGCAGTTGGCAGCCTAACTACGTTGTTGTATTTCCCCCTATATAATGGTTGTGAAGTGGAAATGAAACCACTTAACCGTACCTATGCTTGACCGTACATGATACCAGCAAAATGTCTGCCGCTGGCAAGCAGTGACGTCACATGCAACAGCCCTATGAGGCGCTCTGCGGGGCAGTTAATTATCATGTCCGTGGCTTACCAGACTAGCGCCACAGTACTATAATAAAACCATTTTACACTGCTCTGATTTTAAAATCGTATATGGAGGGCTGCACGATGACAGCGTGGTTATAGAGCGTGACCCCAGACCACATATGGAGCAGTGCCGCGTGTTCTTTTCTGCTATGTCCCCTCCACCCCCCCCCCCCCCTCTTCATCCCAGTTTCCGATTTAATCCTATCATTATTTCTTAATAAAGAACGAAAAGGCTGTCGCATTATTAAGCAGCCCACTTTTTCAATCAAAATGGGGAAGAAAAAGGAGCAACAAATTGTTAAGTGTTTAGGTCAAGGCATGACTACTATCAACATTGCTAAGACACTTCATCGCGATCATTGCACACTCAAGTAGTATGTATTGTAGCTGATGCAGGGCACCCACGTGCTTGTGCTGTTAAGTGTAAATTGAGGACTTTCCAATAGGTAATTACATCAGGTTAAAAGCAGCCGAAAAAGTGCCTTGCCATAACAGCTGACACGTTTTTGAAGCAGCTCGAATGTGCCCCGAACAACAAGATGCAGGGTCCTCCAGAGGTTTGCAGTTGTGCGTAAGCCATCCTTTTGCCCACCGTATATGAAGACGAACTTCAAAACTGTTCTGTTCACCAATGAGTGCCGTGCAACTCTTGATGGGCCATATGGATGGAGTGGTGGATGGCTGGTTGATGGCCACCCCACACAATCTGTTCACATGCAAAACAATTGAAGCAAATACCACCCGGAACCTGACAGAATAAATGGATAACAGAGTTCAGAAGCTCCTTTCAAACAAGGGGTCCTATTTTCAAATGTAACATCAAATATAAAATTGTTTTGATTTCATTGTAGTTTATAATAAACTGCTAAATAATGCTTCTAATTTCACAAATGACCATCATTTCTGTCGTTTATTAGACTAACTGCGTCCATTGTGTTTGCCCCTGTGTAATGTACGTACCACTTAACCGTCCGTATACGTAATTACGTATACTTCACCGTAGTGATACCATCAAAATGTCTGCCGCCGCCAAGCCGTGACGTCACGTGATAACTGGAAATCAATACATTTCACCGCAATCATTGAGCTGAGCGCAGAGGATTCCTATCAATTTGTTATGTGGCAGGAGGAATTTGGAGAAAGGTGCGATTCAAGCCACGGCACGATCCGTTTGGAAATAATGTTTAATTGTTCCTATTACTTTAACTCAAAAACATGAACTAGAATTTTAACAATAAAAGCAAAACAACGACAAAAATTCCCACCAATAATGGTATTATTTATGTAGTTATTTATTCGTTTATTTATTTATTTGCGTATATTTTTATTCAACGTCCAAAAATACTTCGCAATTTCGCTATCGATATGACGCATATGGCTGAGCCAATCGCTGGTCCCGCGCCGAGGACTATCCTGTTATCAGTCGCTCCGCCCACCACCACCACACTTTACGGTAGTGAACTTGTTTATTTTACTTGACCTGACGTCAACTACTCGGCCCGTGAACCTACTCGTAATATATGTACTATTAATTCCATTTACTGCAACATTCTCCGCGTGTACACGTCCCGTTATCCCATGCTGTCTGACGCCATGCGCTGAAAGCCCCCCCGACAGGCTGAGTGTTTGTATTTTTTGCGTCACAAATTCGGCACCATGAGCGTGTTCGACTTGTTCCGCGGGTTCTTCGGCGTTCCAGGCGGGCACTACCGAGGGCAGAGGTGAGAACGAGATTAATTGTAGAACGAATGAATATATGTGTTGCATTGTGTGAGGTATGAATGGTTTTCCCCGACTGATCGTCTACCGCCCACAAAACAGAAAGTACGTGGCGGACGTGACGCCGGTGTACCCACAGCGCAATTTAACGTGATGTTGGTGTCCATTGCTACCTCCTCAAGCTTTTGAAACTGGAATTGGTCAAGTTAAATACATTAACACACAGTAACTTATATGCCTCATGAACGATTTTCCATCCTTATGTGTTTTTATTCTGTGTGTCTATGTATCAGCCGCGGCGGCACCTTTCATTACAATACATACTCAAACATGATCTAACAACAGTAGATTGGAACAACTTAAACATCCATATGCATTACTGCAAATACTGCTGGACCTCACCGGCTGGCGTGAGTAGAGAATACATTTAACTGCAATCATTGAGCTGAGCGCAAAGAGGATTCTTCTACCTATCTTCTATCCATCTATTCATGCATTTTTTTTCATCAGCCTAAGCTATTCATGCAATTTTACATTAGCCTACCTTTTCCAGCCTGCTCACTGTGGTCCATCATTATTCATTAAAAACACTCAAACATTGTGGGTTTTTTTTTGCCACTGCCAGTGATCCCTTCTTCGAAGGCATGACCCACGATGACGATGATGATGAAGACGATGAGACGTTTTGCAAAGACGACCCTTTCGACCATGCCTGGAGGTTCGGTTTCAGTGTGGGACCCGATGGCATGCGCATCCATGAGCCGCCCGTCTTTGAAGAGGTGATGAGGAACATGGAAGACATGCTGTCTCACCTGGGACCCCACTGGGGCCCCGGATTTGGTGAGGACCACTCTCGCTTATTTCGCAAGGTCCTGTGGTTTTTGCACGTTGAAAGTTTACCAGAAATATGTTTGTAGTTGTTGTTGATACACAATCATTGGCATCTCTAGTAAGGATTTTCACAAGCTCTACACAACAGTCAGAGCCCTCTACACAACAGTCAGAGCCCTCTACACAACAGTCAGAGCCCTCTACCCAACAGTCAGAGCCCTCTACACAACAGTCAGAGCCCTCTACCCAACAGTCAGAGCCGTCTACCCAACAGTCAGAGCCCTCTACACAACAGTCAGAGCCCTCCTACACAACAGTCAGAGCCCTCCTACACAACAGTCAGAGCCCTCCTACACAACAGTCAGAGCCCTCCTACACAACAGTCAGAGCCCTCCTACACAACAGTCAGAGCCCTCTACACAACAGTCAGAGCCCTCTACACAACAGTCAGAGCCCTCTACACAACAGTCAGAGCCCTCTACACAACAGTCAGAGCCCTCTACACAACAGTCAGAGCCCTCTACACAACAGCCAGAGCCCTTACAACTTTTTGACCATATGTCATAGGTCATTCTGCCAGTTCATCTCATTGTCTGGTGGTTAATTGTTTCAAAACAGCAGGCTGTTGTTGGATGTGTTTACAACATGGCTCCAGAAATTTGGAAAAAATGGAAGTTGGCCATTTATCCCCCAGCCACTCCTCAGGATATTTGGGGACTGCAAGTGTTTTGGGGTAAAAGCGAAATGTAGTTACAGTTAATAACATGTGCAATAATCGATGATCGCAAAATGAATTTTTTGCGGACACCACCACCCATTTGTCTACATGAATATTATATTATAATTTCTGAACATTGAAAATATGATTAATATAATTAAACATCATTGATTTGAAAAAAATGGAATATGAATAAAACCATCAAAATATTAGTTAGTAATTAACCTAATTATTGTACATTTGCTGCCTAACAAAAACCAAACATGAGTGCATTTCAAGTTTAATTCACGGTTAATTTGTGTCGATGTGAATATTTTGGGGTTTTTCTTTTTAGGGAGAAAGAGCTAACCTAACTAATTGCACATAATCAACTATTGAAATTATCTTTAGTTGCCGCCCTACAGTTGAATGTCAACTGCATAGCAGTGATGGACATTGCTAATGTTCCTTATCAGCTGGCCTAGTGGGAGCATGTACAATGCAAAAAGTGGAACCAGCACCGAGCCTTGTTGCACCCTACAGTGCAGAGGAGCGCAGGGGGCAAAGGGTATGCATCAATTCAGGGAAGGACATACTTCAGTATGAATTTTCAGTGGCGCTGCCGCGTTCCTTGAAGTCAGATCTGTTTTGGGTCGCCGAAACTGTTCGAAAAGGACAACCACAAGAAATTTGAACATCAACTTTCAACTTACTTACGGTTGTCTTTCATGCAAATAATCGGTTCCATGCATCCACAAACTACAACATGAATAGGTTCTCTCAGTTCCTCACACATCTCTCTTCCTGCTACTTTGCAACATAAAATGGTTGCTACTAGTTGATACGTTAACAGAGAGTAGTGGATTCTGCTTATACCTATTTATAAGCAATGTTGTTATTATAATGGTTGTTCGACCTTTCTTGGGGGCTCGATCTGCATTATTTTATATAGTTTTAACTCTATACTGATATGATGGTAAAATTTTGTCTGTCCAACAGACTTGTATCCCCCAGAGGAGAGAGGTGCGCTTCCTCCGGGTTCCCCCCCCAGTGGTAACCCCCTGAGAGACTTCATGCTGAAGCCCGGGGCGGATGGCCCCAGTCCACCAACACGTCCAGCTCCACCGACAGATGACATTAGACCAGCCTTGCCCCGTATCCCTGAATCCCCATTTCATGGACATACACCCTTCAGCAAGGTTAGAAATCAAGCCTACTTCACACTATGGCTGTCAATCTTCCCTCAATACAGGATTTGAAGTGTCAGTAACACCCGCACCCTGTGAACTAAGTCACAGGCAAGAGCAACGTTGCGAGTTCTCCTACCCTCGCCGACCTTTCTGCAATGTCTTCCCCAATCTCTCTTGTCCGACTTTCAAACTTTCAACAAATAGGATTTGAAATTCAAATGATTTCAATTGAAGAAATCGCCTAATGGTCAAATGTTCGGTTATATTCACATGTTAATACAGGCTTACTCACACAATTCCTCGGCTTTCCACTGGGGATGGGTCAATCACAATGATGATTTCAC
This sequence comes from Bregmaceros cantori, assembly GCA_900302395.1. NCBI lineage: Eukaryota > Metazoa > Chordata > Actinopteri > Gadiformes > Bregmacerotidae > Bregmaceros > Bregmaceros cantori. The sequence goes on from OMKY01254679.1 coordinate 15,331, forward strand.
ATTTTAAATGGTTAACATGGTTTGCGACATATAACGTGTGTACTTTTTTTTCTTTTTAAGAAACACAATTACAAATAAAACCAGTGAAATGCATACCGATTTTTATTTTTGCCGAGTAACTTTAAAGTTATAAAATTCAGAAGCAGTAGCTGCAGTCGTATCTCAAAAGAGGTGAACACCACTCGCACAAAAGCATTCAGCTCAGCAAATGATTAAACTTAAGTTTGAACAAAATTCACGTTCGAACCTGTACTTGAAAGAAGCAGTTTGACTATTCTTCGAATATGAAAGTTCGTACTGATGGCTACAACTCTTGGAAAATGTTTCCATGTGCTTACAAAACATTGCAGCTTTGGTGTACCGATGCAGTGATTAAAACACATTGCAAAGAACCCCATGACGCCCGCTGTATCCCTTTTTTAAATGGTAACACTTGGTTCACATTGATTATTTACCTAGCCATTTGAAAGCAGGAGATGCCTGCAGAATTTATAATTATCATACGATTTTCAATATTCTTGAGTTACACAGATGTCATTGGTGGTTGTGACACCCCTGCTTTGAATATGTGTCTCTATAGTTCCATGACTTCTGGGGTAGGCCACGCCACAGAGGTCCAGAGAGTCGCAAAGAAGATGGAGGTATGACATGTTGGCATTTGTTTGTGTGCATGCAAAGGAGGAACGATGAATAATTTTGAAATCAAACTGAGTTTAGATCCCCTAGATGTTGGCAAATCTTTAAATAGTATTTTTTTCCCTTTTTAACTAGAGTAATTATGACACGTTGTTGTTGTTTTGCTGATAATTTAGCACTTTAATACAACAACATTTATAAGTCATCTTATTTAGATTTAAAAAAAAAACGTATCCCCAAGGACAATGGTAAACTTGTCTCATGGTAGAGGCATTTCAAATTTAACTCAACAGATTTTTATATAGAACCGAAATCACAGCCACAGCCGCAGGTGCCTCATGGCGCTTCACAAAAGTGATTTTGTTTTCCTAACTATCTTTCAACCTTGATTGCCTATTTGTGGACAGTAATTCGGATCGGTTACAGAACTCCTTTAACGGAGGACTGGAAAGAAGAGAGGAGAAAGAGGAGATCGAGATTTTCAATCAATCTTGATCTCGGCCTAGTTGAAAAAATGCATACAGTTTTTGATTAGTTGTTGTTCATGTTTTGATAGTTTTGATTGGTTAACAGAACTACTTTCTCGAGGGCTGGAGACGATAAGAGACTGAGATTCTCAATCAATCTCAATCTCTGTGAGTTGAACAAGTACCTACAGATAATAGATATACATTCAAGTAAAGAGGCCAAGGTTGTCAATGTGAAAACTCTTTAAACGGAGGAACAGACATTGACTAAAATAGAAAGAAAAATGGAATGATTTAAAAAATGTTTAAGGTTATTTTTCAATTTTGTTGTTAAGTGTTTAAATGTCAATCAAACTCAAAAATCAAAACTTCAGTGACAAAAATCAGG
>OMKY01254686.1:9488-20718 GCA_900302395.1 Bregmaceros cantori
GTGGTGGAAGACGCCGGCATTTACCGCTGCCTCGCCACCGACGGCCACGGACACACCCACGAAGCCAGTGTCGTGCTGGAGATCTACCGTGAGTTTGTACACCCATGAACGAGACAAAGTTAAAAGTCACTTGCGTGTAAATTTAGTAGTGGTGCAAAGACATGTGGTGACTGTGTAAGGTTTCACAGTAGCCCTGTTTCTGTTATGAATTTCGATGGTAGTTGTTTTACAACTACCATTAAACATACATAGGAGTAGTGTGTGAATGCATGTCAAAGGTGCGTGCTTGGTGTACTGGAATACAATGCCAACTGAGCATTCAGCCCAAATCGAGTGTGTTGCGGGACACTCGAATACGCCAGAAATACTGGCTGAATAACGTGAGTAAGAATTGGACTCACGAGAGATTTAGCTCTAACAGACTAACCATAAATGCGACTCGATGGGGAACCAGTTAGCGTATATCCGTGGTACAAACTGACCACGACTCGCCGGGTGATATAATCATATGCTAACCGGTCCCCGGAGAGTGGGAACTACGGAATGTTTTGAGTCGCATGCTATGAGTTGCCTGTTAGAAAGCGGCGCACGGAACAGACGGGAGAAACGATCGTATTGCCACATAAACTCCCGCCTGCCGGCCGAAACCCATAACCGCATGGGTAAGAGGCGGAGTAGTTATCTAGAGATCAGAAAACCAATACTCAGCCTCCAGGTATCCAATGATAATGCCAGCAGCTCGACCGCATTGATCTGCTGGAATAAATAGGCAAGTCACGGCTGCTAGTGGTTAGCATTAGCACTACTCTTCTTCGTGACTTCCGCCCGAGACTGGCGCCCAGCGCCTTACGGGCATAGCGCCCTCTAGCTGCAAGTCTCAGGCCACAGCAAGTGGCGCCGGAGCGCCACCCATGACAGTTTCAAATCATTAAAAATGTGTGTGAGTGTAAAATTAGGATTCAATTAACAAATGCATGTTTATGTTGTTCAAGACGATGAATAATTTAGTGTTTAATTAGCAATCTTGTTTCTTAATCATTCACATTTTGTGTACGTGTAGTCATCTTACTCACTATTCAATTTGCTTCAAGTGGTTGATTGTGTGACTTGCTAATGGGGGCAGAAACTGAAACATGAGCTTTTATCTCGGAGAATCTTATAATATAACATTCAACAGCACCTGCCCAAATTAAATAAATTCCCGCGGCATGCACACACACACACTCACTCACACCTTTGTTGAAGTTTCAAGTTGCTCACTGACAACACCAAAAGGTGAGTGAGTGAGAAAAAGAGAGAGAGAGAGAGATGCGATGTGCAGAGAAAGATGGAGATCATTATCTCTATCGCTGTGTCTACCGCTCATCCTTTCTGTCTAGCCTCCACAGGGGGTTGGTACGAGGCAGAGGAAATAATAAGGGGATATGATTAATGGCTAATCCAATAATGGTCCATCATACACCTTGATTAGGAACACACAGTGTGAGCAGGCGAGAGAAAGCGAGAGAGAGGGATAAAGATCTTAGCCAGATCAGAGATGAGAGAGAGCGACTGATGGATCAGAGCGAGACGGCACTCAGATATCTGGGAGCTAGAGTCAGTTGTGGGCATGAGGTTGGAGATTAAGACACACTCTCCCACACACATTATAGGAGAAACTTCACAGAAATACATTGAAGTACATGCTGCAGGGGGCAGTAGATTTTGGAGAAAAATAATTAGTGACAACTTGTAGTAGAAATGCCATCTTTTTTTTGCAATAAAGTGTTGCATTTGCCCTAACAAATGTGATAGTAGAACCTGATCAACGTAGAACCTGATCAAGTTTCAAGGGTTCTTTTATTAGGCACCAATCCAGAGAAATTCATTTCGGAGACCAAGACCAGATAGGTGGATTAATAGCTAGAAATAAGATCAATGGCAGATTTATATAAAACCAGAGGTACACTCCTATCCTCTCACCATCCTATGTCAAAACAGAGTTAGTAACGGAAGGTCGCTACCTGCCGTTAAGCAACTTGGTGGATGCCGGCACAAGAGAATGTTTGTAACGGTTGTGCCGGCACAAAGGGAGCCTGTACCTCCTCCCTGAATTAAGCCGGGTGTATTCATCAAACAGTACCTCCACAATTGCGCTTGCTTGCCTGAAAGTGGCCCGCTCATAAAGGTTTTGCGGGTACAGTGGGGGAGTTATTCCCATGATATTCCCGGCCGTCTTTACCAGGATGGCGAGACTGTAGTCATTACAAGAATTAAGTGCTATCCAACACTGATGCTTTATATTATAAATAGCAATTACTACACAAAGTTAATAATACTAATGATAATTAAAAAGCAAATATGAGCAGATGATTCACGATTAGTTATATTTCAAGGGCACAATTTAAACACAATCACGTACGAAAGGAGTTTCTCACATAAACTGTTGAATTTAGCTTTCGGAATGGAGAGGATTCAAAATGGCTGGTGGCCAATTGCAGCCACAAATAATTATTACTGTATTATTAGAGAAATATCTCCAGAGAGTGGAAAGCTCCACCCCACACACCCCCCCATCCTGCCTCTGAACACCTTCACTCCCATGAAGGTCAATGAGATCTATCAAGTTGTGTGAAGTCGTGAAGATTAGCTTTTTTCCTTTCAACCTGCCACCCTTACGTTCCTCAAAAGCTGACATTTGTGGATCATGATGGAGAGCAGAGCCACACCACTGGTGTAGAGCAGGTCAGCATGCTAGGTGTCATAATGTGTCAACCATAGCTGTTGCAAACCTTTGCAATTAATTTGCTGTCGATACTGACTGCACGAATGCATTTTCATGAACTAATATTAACCCTACTCCTAAACCTCTGGATAGCTTTGGGAAAACCCAAAATGATGAGAGTGGGACCAAAATTCATTGTTATGTGTCTATGAGTATAACTAGGGTGGATTGCCCTAATGTGGGCCACTGCCTAATGTGGGACACCTGAGCTCCAGTGAATCTGGCTCCTCCCTAAACGAATGAATGTCAGTGAAACTGTACTGCATTAGGCAATTGACTGACCCACATTAGGAAATTGCAAACAATGGCCGACATTAGGGCAATCCACCCTATATATTTTGTAAATCTTTTTTCCCCACACAACCTATCTAAACAAAAAAACACACAAAAAACAAAGACAATACAAAACACAATCACAACACCAACAAACCAAAACCCCTACACCCCCTCTCCCTCCAGTCTGCCCGCGTTCAATCACTTTTTTTTTTTAGAATTACTAGATTTTGTGTTGACATTTGTTCCATTGTTGTTGTCGTTGTTAGTTAAAACTTCAACCAGTATATATCACATTACATTTAATATGTAAACATGAGAGCGAGAGAGGAAGTCAAGATATCACCAGGGATTCACAAAGATGGATCTCTATGTTGTTTGGTCATCAACCAGCAGCAACCAGGTTTGTGATAAATTAATCAAAATGATTATTACTAGGCAGAAGCAGACGCTTTTAATCAGATATTTTATTTCAGATATTTGTTGACCAATGAAACTAGAAAACAGAGCGAGTGGTTGAATGGTGCGAAAATATCTACGAACGGTCAGGACTCGACCTAAAATGGAACAACACTGGATCCGTGCCTCTGGAGAAGGATAACCCATGTTAGTGAAATATAATGATACAACGGAACTGCATGGGGCAGTGCAATTCTGCCATCAAATATCAATTTAATATTAATATGCGCTCACACAAGGTTCATAATGGTATTTCAGTTGGAATCAAATGCATTGGACATGTGGCAGTGGAATTCCTATCTTATCTAGTTGACATCCCTACAATTTGTCTAACATACATGAAATCATTGTGTTACAATTAAATTCCATGTGTGTATATTGTTTGTATAAACAAGGTAGTGAGCAGAGATGTGACCAAGTCCCTCTTTCAAGTCTCAAGTCTCAAGTCCTTCTTGGGCAAGTCAAGTCAAGTCCCAAGTCAACTCCAAGTCAAGTCATTGTTAACATGCTGTCATTTTAGCTCCAGAATCTGATTTTAATAAAGTAGCGAAGAAAAATCAAACGATGCTATTATAATAAAAGCCAAACTATTGCTTGCTTTTGACTTTATTAAAATCAGATTCTGGAGCTAAAATGACAGGACTTGACTTGACTTGCCCAAGAAGGACTTGAGACTTGAAAGAGGGACTTGGTCTGGTGTTGAGTAAAGTTGATTTTGGTTCCGAAACTGATTCTCAGGGGTCAATTCTGAAATGTGCATCCCTGCATCGAGATTAATCTTTTACACACTTACCGACCTCACACAGAGAAGCTGACCTTCCAGAACGTGGAGTCTCCACAGGAGTTTGGGTACGGAGAGACAGCAGAAGTGGTGTGTGATGTCATCAGCTCACCTGTACCTGCTGTCGTCTGGTACTACCAAGATCAGGAGATCCCAAAGAACCACCGTAAGTGTGAACTGTGCAATGTGAGCCTCTCATAATTCCTGCATTGGGGCCTGCGTTTCTTCTCAAAACATTTCCAACCGCACATCAGACGTTTGCATTGGGTCTGGTACAACCAGGCTCGGAAAACGTAAAAAAAAAAGTGTCAATCAAATCGTGGTATCCAGTCAAAGCACAGCAGATGGGCGTGGCATGGATGCGTGACAAACAAACTCCGCCCACGTCTTGCATAGCCCATATTAATTTCAAGTCTTTCAACGTCACAGACTTCCATAGACATCCCCATGAAAATACATACATAGAGACAAAATACATACATAGGGACATTTTTGGCATGTAGAGAATTTTACATCACATTTTTCCAATGAAATAGAGGTCCTCCTCTTTACCTAATAAGCTGTTGTAGTCAGATATACTTTGTAGAACATTACCTTCAAACATCAGTGCAAAATTGTTTAATGTTGAAATAGTATGGCATTGTTAAGTTACCTTGTTGTTAAATGGGCAGTAACTGATGTAATTCAAAATATAGCAGTGGCATATAAGAAAGATAATGGGTGATCAGAATGGATGTTCTTGGTGTTTATGCGTTAAGCTACGGCGGTGCAGTTTATGCTGAGGTCCCGGCTGCAGTCTGAAAACACTTCTTAGAACTTGACCTGACTAGTTCAGTAGTTCACAGCACTAAGCATTGTACCACCAGTGATTTTCTTTCATTTTTCTCCTGGACATGCATCACGATCATTGCTGACAGTGAAGCGAGTCCATTGGGAATGGGTCTTACCTAACCTCCACCGAAGAAGTACATGAAACAAGTTAGAAGCAGAGAGATTTAGAGAGAGGATAAGAGAGTATCTGTAGGATTGCTATGAGAGCGAGAGAAGTGCAGAAGGAAACTTAATTCCACTTGGCTGAAGGATATAGACAGCTAAAGTGAAGCAGTGTAGGATGGATGAAGGAGAGAGTTGGCATGTTTTTGGTTTTACACTCAACATTACATTACATTCATCAGACTCGGTTGTAATGCTTTGCTAATTGGAATCGATGTGAATGTTTGAAAAATCCTGTGGTATGGGATTGGGGTCATCGTTTTTTTCCTCTTGGGCTAACGCAACTCTGCAAAATTGCCTCGACTGGGCTCTGTTTGAACTACAGCTGTTTGAATGAACATTGATCTAAATTGATTTAAATCAAAAGTGTATGAATTTAGTGAAACACAACATTCATTTTGAAGATGGATCTGTTGGCCCACTCCACCCACACACTGCGTACCAGTCCTTCAGCATGTGTAAGTTCCTGGCGCGCATCTCTTTATCTTGCATAGAATTCTGATTACTCTGCCCTTCCGTGGATATTATGACACATTACATATATGACTTTGTGATTACCATTGGCTAGGAAAGATTGTCTAAACGGTGAATTTTCCAAAGTGGTTTGTTGTGCAGTCTGGGTGGCTAGGCCACCAACTTAACCGGCAATGGGAAAATGTTGGTCTTTTAGAGGTATTACTTTATGAGTTTACCTGCTGACTGACATGTGAGAACCGGTGGGGCCCAACCTCTGACTACGGAGAATTTTTAATTTGATAACAACAAGGCGATATCTGCTACTTTTCTTTACACGTTTCAAAGCAGTCTTCCATCTTTGTCAGAAGTGTGATGGTGATCTTCAGCAAGAACTCTTCCGATTGAGGTGCAGTGTGCCCCTTCATGTGTGAGAAAGCAATCAATAATTACAGATAATTATCGTTAACTCCGACACATGGCGTCATCATGTACACCCAGGATACTTGAATGTCAACGCTGGATATTGGAGGGCATCGAGTTCAGCAAGAGGCACCAGATGACGATGAACTAGAACAAGGGAACTTACTTGCACACATGAATGGCTCTCCTGGGGGAGTGAATGAGTGGCACAAAGTTTGGCGACCAACTTGTCAAAAAGGACAAGATAACTGTAGCTCAGTGACACCGAACAGGTGTTGACACCTCATTACTATCTTTTCATGCTTGTGAAAGAGACGGAAGACTTTACTGGAATGTATGAGAAATAACGAGAAGAACATTTACTTTGACGTTGCTACATAAGACATACTTCATTATATTGAACTAGAGCAGGAAGTATATAATGGCACAATTCATTTCAGGCTTAACTTTCTGTACTGGTGTTTAATTGGGCTAGGGTCTGTGTAAGTATTTATATCCCCCAAATGGGATGGATTTGTCCCAGATTCAGTGTGTTAATGCTCTAAGGTAGGGTCATGAACTGATGAGGTGGAGACCAACACTTTCAAGATGGCATAAATTTGTTTTATAGCCCAGTCTGGCCTGTACGGTACAAGGCCCCTGTGACATCACAATCAACAACAGAAAGCACAGGTCTACAATATTTCTGCGTTTCATTGATGCCTCTATCACATCTAGAATTTACCAGTCAGCTCCAACTGTATACTGTAAGTGATTATCTATGGGGTGGGGAAATACTTTACAGAGAAGGTAGCTTGACATTGTACATATAGAGGACATTTTTGATTTTTAAAACATGTTAACTACTAAAACACTAACTGTAGCAAAAATATTTGTACATAATTTTAAACATAATATTCAATAGCTATAGAAATAATATCCTTTCTCATGGCATAACTTCCGTTTCTTTCTCTGTCTCTCCCTCCCTCTCGCTTTCTCCCCCTTTCCAGGGCGCTATGAGGTTCTGACCAGCAACAACCTGCTGATTCGTCAGGTGACCAATGCGGATGAGGGCGTGTACCGCTGTGAGGCCAGCGTGGAGGCTCGGGGGGAGATTGACTTCGTCGATATCGTTGTGGTGGTCAACGGTGAGCCCCTGTCACCATGGCAACCTGGATTCAGTCACATGGTCATCAAGGTTACCCCTTATCTGTCGTATTGTCGTCAAGCACTGATTTAGACTTGTGTCGAAGTCAGTCTAAGTGTTGAAAGTTAAATAAATATTGCAAAATGTCTGAAAATCAATAACACTTTTGGGACACATTTTTAACGATCACATTTCATAGAACGCAGTTGGTAAGACACCCAGATCGAGCACGTGTAAGGTGTCTGTGACTTAGTTCACAGGCACGGGCAATGTCAGAGTTCTCCCCTCACCGACATTTCAGCGATGTCTTCCCCAGGTCTCCCTCGTCCCACTTTCACATTAACCCAATCAAATGGGGAAAAACAAAAATCATAAAAGTCTGACATAATCTTCATGTTCATCATTTACTCATCATTACTTCATCATTAACATAATCCTTCAATAACGATAAGATTACATTTAAGACCAATCTAAAATTATACTGCATTGATTCATAAAACACAGTATGCAACTTTAAAGGCTCAATTTTGGACCCTGTTTCCACAGCAGACATTTTTTTCCCCCGTCCGTCACCCGCAGCGCCGTCCGAATATTTCCCGGCCGGACTCTGTCCGGGAAAAAAACAGTGGTTTCCACAGTAGACCACTACGGAATGCGGCGCTCTGGTGGACAAACTTGGTATTGCACACACCTTTTGTTGAAATGCCTTTTTCTCGTTTTTTTCATCTTTCTCCTTTCTTGTTTTTTGACCAGGCCATTTGCGCCATGGCACTCGGGGTGGTTTTGCTGGATCACACTCACTGTCTTTTTTTTGTCTTTTGATGCGCTGCAGCGCACAGTCCGCCGATTGCTCAGCTGCTGTCAATCACTGAACTCACGGACCCGCCCTTCCCGCCGGACGGTGCCTGCGGGAAAAATCAAAATAAATGATTTTCTGGCCCGTGCGGGAATGTCCCGCATGGAGTCCGTCTGGCGTTCACTGATGTGGAGCTTACCGCGACGGTAACAACACTTTTGTTTTTTGCAGTTCGGATGGGGATGATGACGGACGGGAAAAAAAAACTCTGCTGTGGAAACCTAGCGTTAGTCACCAAATGTTGCTTGGTTAAAACTCTCAATACTAAATGTATATTTACACCGAGATGAGGCCATCACCTAAAACGTATGCATACATTTAGGGCTGCATAATGATTTGAAATTGAAAATAGGATTTTCTGCTCAGATGATTTACAGAAAAGGGAAATCAAGTCAAATTGGGTTTTCTGTGAACCTGGATTATCGAACGATTGAACAATTTAATTTAATTATAATTTCCATAATCACACCACCATGGTTAATAATTTGGGATCTAAAAGTAACATAGGTGAAAAAATTTACATCAAATATGAATTGCGTTAATCACAAATGTGAGTTCTCTGTGCTTAATTTCAAAATACAAAACTATTTGCTACACTTGGAAAATGTTGAAAGTTAAGATCAACGACAATAAGTGGATATTATATTTAGTCTGCACTGGAAGCTGTGGAGTCACTGTCTTTGTAGTTCCTGCATGAGAATACAAGCAGGTAACCACTACACACACACCCACACACACACACACACCTGCATAAAATGTTTAGCATCCTCACCAACAAACACCCACGCAGTGAGTTCAGGTTAAATTATATCTTGATTGGTTATTGCTTGTGTGGGAGCAAGAACAAACAAATCAACAAAGTAACACAAATAACACACAGACAAACAAGATCTGCTAGTGTGCATGTGTTTTCCCTTCCATCTGGTTGTATTGAGGTTATTTTTGTTGATAGAAGAAAAAAATGGCTCGCAGGTTGAAATAACAAGCATATTACATATAAACCCACATTGTTACCACTTCGGAAAGCCCCATATGGTGCGACCTAAAACTAGATGAATGTTCACAAACTCATTTGTTTGTCACCCCGCCGCGCACATCTGTCTTTGCTTTTCTCATTCATTGTGCCGTGGTTCTGCCCTTGTTCTATTTTTTATTCATTATCGTTGTGTGTGACCTCATCAACATACCAATGGGACAGGGGATACAGTTCTTTTGTGCAATTTCAATGTCGAATGTGCCACACACAAATCGGTCATGCAGACGCGTATGCACGCACTATGGATAGGAGACAATAGACACATGTTTTAGACCAAAACATGTAGCAAAGATCTGACATATTAACAAAATGGCTACAAGTTGGTGTCGCTCACACTCATATTGTGTAAATATAGCCAATTTAATGTGAGAGCTGTAGTTGTCAATAGCCCCGTTTAGATGGACACTTTCTTAGATCTGAATAAATTTAGGCGGATCAAATATAATCCACTTCACCTGTATACATGGACCCTTACCAATCGGATCCATATTTACGCCGCGTTAAATTATTTTCGCGCGCCTCGCTGCCTGGCAATAGCATAGCCTATCATGGGAGGCTGGCGATCCTGCGCCTGGTGGGGCTAGCAAAAGCGTCCGTCCTCAGAGTCCTACGTCACAAAGTCCTAAGTCCGTGAGTGATAAATGTATTCCGATCCACTTTAAGCGGATCTGGAGGTGTATAAAATGAGCACTTTTGAAGCCGATCCACCTATATGCGGATTATATTTAGGCTGTTTGGTACCATGTACCGGGGCTAATGTGATGTCATTAACTGAGAGCAGAGTGGAGGATGGTGCTTATCTGCCTCCCGTCTAGTCAAGGAGTATTATCATATTCAGTTTCAGAAAGTCCAGCTTGTTCTACATGTCCACTGAAAGCTGATTAGCTGACCAACCTGACTGAAGAGCTGCACGAATTAGGAGCAATTGGCATTGTGAATTTAACTTGATTTGCAGTTTCCTTTAGTCAGGTATTGAAAAATGCAGCCAGATATGGAATATCATATCCAGGATCTGCTGATTATACTGCCTTTGTCTGGCTTATCTATGTGGTTAGGGATCAATTTCACAATTTTGTCATTGCGGTTTCTTGGTCTGTTGAGAGGAGGAGGAGGGGGAGCTAATGTCTAGTGGTTGGGGTGACCGTTTTGGAACATGAAGAACGTTATTCAAACCAATAATTGCAATAATAAAATGAAAATAACAGCAATATAATAGAAATAATAGCACGGACATTGTTGCACCGTCTGCTAAACTCAGAGTTACTGAAAGTTGCGGAAGCTAAGAGTTCACCGTGAACAGTGTTTTCACAATTTACAAACCCGAGTGGAATGCTGTTACCAGCCTCCATATCCTCTGCGCACAACATTTAATTGTTCTGTCCAGGTCTCATCTCATAACATGACACTCGCCTTTTCGTCTGCTGCCTCCGGTCCATCAGACAGGCTTTGTGTGTATGCTAAAGCTTGGCAGTGTTGAAAAAGCCCCGAGTCTGCAGTACGAAGGGCTTATCTCCCTCTCGGGAAACAGTGTTCTGTAAGCTCTGAGTGCAGCCGACAGGTATTTTAACAACAGCAGGTCAGGCATGAAGAAACTGGTTTCATTAAAGCCCCATATTGTCAATATATCGTTATATAGTATCTGGTCTCGAAAGGGCTGCGACTAAGGATTATTTTAATAGTAAACTAGTTGCTGATTCCTTAAAGAAATATTCACTCTGAACTAGGAATGGGATATTTATTTCATGTGAAAATATGAAATCAATTACATTTTAAAAGTTTTAAAAGTTATTTTTTCCGGCGTCAGCACCATTTTCCATCTTTATTGGATAGGATTAGTCGGAGAGATCAGGGGTAGACATCGCAGACAAGTCGACGAGCGTAGTCGAACTCGCGACACAGCGCCACTAACATGAATGGGGTCATGTTAGGTGCGGTGTCCATAACCACTCGGCCAACGCGGACCCAACACCGTAGAAGCTTAAAATATAATTTTAAGGATGGTTGTTTTTTCTTTCTAGATTGAATGCAGCAGCATCTCTGACTACGCTGTCAAAATCGTCAAGGCC
>OMKY01254695.1:0-18446 GCA_900302395.1 Bregmaceros cantori
CGAGAGGCGCTCGCTCCCGGGAGGTGGAGTTGTGAGAGGGACAGCCAGCCAAGTTCCGGGTCGCGTGTGCGCTTCTGCTGCGCCCTGGCTTTGATGTGGACGTACGCTCCGGCCACAGTGGCGGCGCTGGTCAGGAGAAGTGTGAGGAGTGAAACGACGAAGATGTAGACGTCCTCTACGTCCTCCACTATCAGTGGGGTCAGGCAGAGTTCCTGCCATTTGTTCCATGGGTCGTGGATGTATCCACTGAGCTCGGTTCCCTGGGGGCACTGCTTCACTGCGGGGCCGCGCGCAGCGGCACTAACCCCGGAGAAGATAGTGTCATAGACCCCCACGGCCAAGTTAGTCAAAAATGGCGCTAGCGCAGAAGACATCGTGTCTTTGGAGCTGGTGTTGGAGTCTTCGGCGGTCGGTCTGAGCATCGAGTTAGTGCGTGCAGTGGGAGCTGTTTAGTATAAGCGTCTTGATATCAGTAATGTACGCACGAAGTGACGCGCTGTCTCGTATCTCTGACGGCAGTAGATTCCACAGTTTCGCACCCTGATAGGCAAGGCCCGATTGTCCTATCTTGGTGTTTTTTAGAAGTACTTTTTTTCTGCGATTACTTTTTACTTGTAGTGAGTACATTTTTAACAAAAATATCTGTACTTCTACTCCTTACTTTTACCAAAACAGGCTCGTTACTTTTTTTTTTGTTGCATTGACGGGGTAGGATAACGTCTATAATATTAGTCAGTAGGGGGTGCTGATGTACCGAGTACAGTCCCAGTTAAGAAGTGGATTTCATTTAGTCCCGAGATATAAGGTACATTAGGCTAGTTGTTAATTTATTTATTTATGTCAGTAACTTTGACAAACTAACATTGAAAAAATGCATTTTACATACAATTTTATTTGTAGTACGTTGTACTTTATACTTTCAAAAATACTTTTGTGTACATTTTAGAGCATGTACTTTTTACTTTCAAAAATACTTTTTGAGTACATTTCTGAGCCTATACTTTTTACTTTACTTGAGTAGCTATTTGGATTTTTTGAGTAGCTATTTACTTTGTAGTCTTACTCGAGTTGTTTTTTTACAAATGTATTTTACTCTTACTCAAGTATGGAATCTCGGTTCTTTTGCCATCTCTGGTAGTAACGGACTACTCAACTATTATATGACGATGCCCCGAGTTGGGAAGATTACTTTTAAAATGTAATCCCTTACAGTTACAAGTTACTCATAATCATTAACTCTTTCAAAACCATCCATTTTAACACTAACATATTTGCATGTTTTTTTCCCAAGCTTTATTTATTAGGGTTAGTGGAAACAGGTGAAGATGCGGGGTAGACATGCGGGAAATATGTCAGTGGTGCGATTGGAACCACCGACTCACCGCGCCATTAAGGCATATGCGTGCTTTCCAGGGCACTGCCTAACCGACTGAGCTACTGGGCAGCACGATCTTTGAAGGTCCACCAAATATTCTGCGCAGAATATATATGAACTGAACAACCTATCACGAAAGAATCTTTTTTTTGCCACATTTAGTGTCAAAGGGGGATGAGAGCGCAAGGACAAGCAGACCTGCAGTATTTCCCCTAAGCCACAGGCACAAGACTATGAATGGGGCTGGATGCAGTGGTCGAACCGACTGCACCCCAGAGCAAGCCACAATGAAGAGGATCTTTACTTTTCAAGAAAAACTGTGATTCAAAATTTCTACTTTCTAGAAAAAGGGATTTTGATGTCTTTGCCTGGAAGTCTGTGTTATCTGTAAAGCGTCCGTGGACGACTGAAGTGTTGAAAGAGTTAAAATTTCAGTATCATAACTCCCTCATGACTTTTCAAAGTTAATCAAGGCATTCCATTCCATTATGTCTGCGGTTCTGGCTCCTGCACATTTACAGGTTACTATAGTGACCTTGATTTTGTAGTAATCCAGCCAATTCCCTTTCTAAGTGTTGTTGGTCTGTTAGAACTTCTGAAAGATGACAGTTACATTAGCACCAATAATTATAAGCACAGGATGGAAATCACTGTCTTCTCTTCTTCGTGTAGTTTGAAGGTCAAAACTGCGTGTTTATTGAGTACGCCCCACGGACCATAGGTCGGGCAGTACACCTGGAGATTTTTTGTTAAAATTAATTTGTATCTGAAAGTAATATTAATAGCAGTTTTGTACAAAAAATGATGATGACTGGCTGAACATGAGACATTTTGCTTTAGACTTTGCTTAAGACCTTGACTTATACTTTATACTTCAGGGAGTAATAGCATACAATAGAAATGAGATGGGATGTGCTTCAGAATGGTAACGAGAACTAATGTGTGTCCCAGAGGCAGAAACCTGCATGCATGTGTGCGGGGAAACGGCCTCTGTGCTGGAAATCACTTCCTCTCTAGCTTGGGAGACTAACTGGTTTCAGTGGGGATAACACAGTTCTGTAATTTAGAAATAATCCGAGGTCTACTTCTCAGCACTCAGGTCACTCAAGCTACAACGGTAACAACGGTTGGGAAATTACCTTTTAAAACCAATTCCTTACAAATTATTCATATTTAATCAGTAACATAATCCAGACCGCTGTTTTCAGAACAAAACAGGCTATCCAAAATATATATATATCACAGAATGATTGGGCCATTTGTATGTACTACACACACAAGGTAACAGAAAAACAACAACAGCATTTTTTGTAGAAGCAATTTCTCGATAATTACTGGATCAAACTTCAGCAAACGTTCACATTTCATAGCACACACATCCATTTAAATACTTATTTTTAAATAGAGTTTTAGAAGAATGTTTAATTAGGTAAACAAATAAAAAAAATTAAAAATGCTGAGAAACGTTAATTATATTTTAAAACATTCTTCTAAAATTCTATTTATTTATTTGTCATCCCTTCTTAAAGGCTGAACTAGGGTGAACTATGGCTGAACTTGTGTTTTTTTTAAATTAATTAATTCAATTTAATTCTAAAACTTCATTACAAAGACCTAGACATTTTCTGCTTTTTGGGTGATAGCTATAGCTATATAAGGAGCCAAAATGTGTATAACAATGATTTTGTTTTATAGGTTTTATGCAAGGTTATTTGACACATAGAAGCCTAAAAGAGAGTCTGTTGCAGGCACTGTCATCTAAGGGTTAAACGTGCATGTAATCCCCTGGCAAATGCAACTTTAATCTACATTACATATTTCAACATGTAGTTGGAGAGGACTAGAGTTTAAAAATGTAATCTGATTACTGTAATCTGATTACATACAATCTGTTACTATCGAACCCTGCACAATAAAAAACAATAAATATGCATCACATGCATACATACAGGGGTGCATGGATAGGTACCTGGATAAATAACAGAATAAAATAAATACATGACATGTTATATTGTATTCTATATTAAAGCAAACCTACCACAGGTTGCCACAGTGGTGACGAATCATTCACTCGTGTGCAGGGAAAACAGTCGGGCTGGTCACATTGTGTAAGACAATTATTGGTGGGGCAATAGAAAGTCATGGGCTGATCTCTATGACATCAGCGTCAGCTGACCTGAGTTGTTCTCAAAATGTCAACATTCTGGCAAGCTGCTGGTAAAAGTGGGCAGGCTGTCGCGCCACCGCACACTGCCCCATTTTGTAGACGTCAACAACGGAGAATATTCAGGTGTGAAATTTCATTTTACACTCAAGTTCCCAGAAGATCTGTATAAATTATAACCAAGCTAAATATAACACATTTCAATAAAAATAAGGATCATTCTAGGAGAAATTGTATTTAAAACCTTTTGTAAAACGGCCTCAAAATTTGTTCTCAAAAATTTGTTCTCAAAATGTCAACATTCTGGCAAGCTGCTGGTAAAAGTGGGCAGGCTGTCCCGCCGCCCACTGCCCCATTTTGTAGACGTCAACAACGGAGAATATTCAGGTGTAAAATTTCATTTCACACTCAAGTTCCCAGAAGATCTGTATAAATTATAACAAAGCTAAATGTATTTAAAACCTTTTGTAAAAATGTCTTAACTCTGACAGTGGTGCATATTTTAAGTTCTCAAGGAGTTATATAAAACTACTAATAAAATAGTATACTTGCATTACTGTTAATTAGCTCAGTTCTTCGGCCTAGTCCAGGGGTGGGCCAACTTTTTGACTAGTGGGCCATATTGCATTCTAACATTTGACAGATGGGCCAGGCCAGGAGCATTTCGACCGCGTTCGCTCTGGGTTAGGGTTTAGGATTAGTGGTAAGGTGTTATGGTTAGGTTTGGGTCAGGATCAGAACCTTCAGTCACTAGAACCTTCGGTCTACAGACATGATCGCGCACCAGGCCAGCCCCATACATAGTCTTGTCGCTGTGGCTAATGACCACAGCAAACGGTGCATCGTTTAGAGAAAAAAAAATACTTAAAAAAAAGTGCTAATGCCTGTAATGGCAGCTCAGATGAGGTGTCGACGTAGAGGAAATGGCCAGCGTTGACATGGAAATATGTCTAAAGGGTTAATTTATTAAGCTATACTGGACATTCGCCGGGTATTGGCTAGCTAAGCTAAGCTATGAGCTAAGCAGGAAAACATGGCCGAACACCACACATGAGGAAGCATCACTGGCTGTGTCCGAAATCGCTCCCTAACCCCCATATAGTGCACTATATGGGGTGCACGCCATTTTGTAGGGGTGTCCGAATTCTCTATGTACCCTAGATAGTGCACTGAAAGTATCCCACAATGCACCGCGAAATGTAGTGAGCATCGGATGTAGCCTAGACGGAGCAATATAACCCACAATGCATTGCGAGACGTTTTAAAAATGACCTAAACTTTAAAAAATGCCGCAGCGGGAGTAAATAGCGACCGACCACGGCAAATAGTTATAAATGTAAGTACTTTTGACTTTTTGTGATGATTTTTGAATTTTATAATTATATTTTTTATAATTATAATTCATAATAATTTTCAACGGCGCCGACTCTAGTGTCCGAAATCTCGGCAGTTGCTGTTGAGTGCACTATAAGTGAGTGCACTATATGGGGGATAGGGAGTAGGGGATAGGGAGCGATTTCGGACACAGCCAGGGTTTCTCCCAAGGGGTGGGAGGGAGTGAACACCCTGACGGTGTCTTTCCATTGGAGTTTGTGACGCTTGTCACGGGCGGCGCGAATACTCGAAATATTCGCGAGTGTGGTTCGAATCCCACCACCGACTACCCCCCCCATCTTCACCTATTTCCACTAACCCTAATGAATAAAGCTTGGAAAAAACAGCCTGAATGGGCTGGAAAAAAACATTTAAAAAAAAGAAAGAATAAGATTCATATCTGATTTACAATAAAATTCAAAAGTGCTCATGTATACACCGCCAAGGATCCGCTTCAAGTGGATCAGAATACATTTTGAAGCGGACTAATATGCGCCGTCACTGTGAAGTCCATGTACAGTATACAAGCAATCGGATTACACAGGAGATCGCTCCATGCGCGTGCAACGGCCGGCTCCCATCGGCGAGTGGCTCCAATGAATGCGGATGACTTCATTCCTTCTGCCAACAGCCCCCGCGCCCCACCTCCAGGTGGCATGGAGGGGTGCAAAAGCAACACCACCACGAGACACACACACTGTTTAGATTTCATAACTAAGGCGTAAGTTTACAAAGTTGCTAAAAAAGTAATCCGTTAGTACTCCGTCCCTTATTATAAAAATTGTTCAACTCCCGCGTCCGCCGCCTCGCTTGTTTCTACCTGCCTGCGCATGTCCGCGCCGAATGACATCGGCGTGGTCGCTGAGTTGCGCGGCAACTGGTCGCTGGGTGCAAATGATTGCGGCGCGTATCAATGCCACATCTCTTCCCATCCACTTACATGCTATTTTCGGTATTTTCGCCTCCCGCGACAAGCGGCAACAAACTCCAATGGAAAGGCACCCTGAGTATCCACACATAGCATGCAGACGACTACATAGTCACAGTCGATTGCCCAATACAATAGACTTTGCACAAAGAAGAATAGTTGTTTGTCAGGGGCGCAGGAAGTGGGGTGCACCGGGTGCCTCAGCACCCCCTCTAGTGGACAACAGACGCAACTACAACACTTGAATTCAGGCTGTGCCATGCTGTGGCTGAGAACACACATTGGCCGTGTCCAAAATCTCTCCCTATCCCCTACTCTCTACCCCCTACTCCCTACCCCCTACTCCCTACCCTCCATATAGTGCACTCACTTACAGTGCACTCAACAGCAATGGCCGAGATTTCGGACACAGACAGAGTTGGCGCGGTCAAAATTATTATAAAATATAATTATAAAAAATATAATTATAAAATTCGACAATCATCAGAAAAAGTCAAAGGTACTTACATGTATAACTACTGGCCCGAGTAGATTTTTAACAAAAATATCGGTACTTCTACTCCTTACTTTTGCCAAACAGGCTCGTTACTTTTTTTGTGCACCGATAGTAGGTGGTTGGGATATGTATAGTGTGAATGAGCCAGTTGGGGGCGGTAATGATGGTAGGTGGTAGGGATATGTATAGTGTGAATGAGCCAGTCGGGGGCGGTAGTGATGGTAAGTGGTAGGGATATGTAATAGTGTGAAAGAGCCAGTAGGGGGCGGTAATGATGGTAGGTGGAGTGTGAATGAGCCAGTAGGGGGCGGTAATGATGGTAGGTGGTAGGGATATGTAATAGTGTGAATGAGCCAGTAGGGGGCAGTAATAACAACAGATGTTAATTTCAATGTTTGGCAGTGGGATTTATGAACCTGAAGTGAAGTAAGTTAGGTTAAGTTTTTAACAATATATTCAAACATTCAAACGTTGTAAAACTGGCATTGAAAAAATGCATTTTATATAAAATTTTATTTTTTTACTTTTTTCTTTATACTTTCAAATATACTTTTGAGCGATTTTTAGAGCCTGTACTTTTTACTTTCAAAAATACTTTTTGAGTATGTGTCTGGGCCTGTACTTTTAACTCTACTCAAGTAGATATTTGGATCAGTACTTTGTAGTCGTACTCAACTTGTTTTTTCACAAATGTATTTGACTCTTACTTAAGTACGAAATTTGGGTACTTTTGCCATCTCTGGTGACGTCATACGATTACATATAGAACCCCCCACTCCATATGACTTCCTGCGTCCCTGTTGTTTGTGTCTCTGACAGCGAGGCCCAGCTGGAGCAGAACGCACGGAGCAGGAACGCAGGAGTTAGCCCCATGATCGCCTGGCAGGAGGAGCAGGCCGAGAAGGCTAAGGCAGCCATCGCCTCCGCCCCCATCGACGTCAAGGCAATGATGAGCAAGGTGGACCGGAAGAAATAAAAGACTCATTGTAATGTAGGATTCTTTTGGACTGGCAAGCAGAGATGGCAAGTAACAAAGTACAAATACTTGAGTACTGTACTTAAGTAAAATTTTCAAGTCTCTGTACTTTTAGAAGTACTTTTTTTCTCTGAGTACTTTTTACTTCTACTCAGTAGATTTTTAATAAAAATATCAGTACTTCTACTCCTTACTTTTCCCAGAACAGGGTTGTTAATTTTTTGTTGTTTTTCTCTGCAACGACTACATGGATAGCGTGAATGAGTCAGTAGGCAGCGGTACTCTGTAAAGCACAGAGTACAGTAGCAGTTAATACGTGGTTTTCATCTAGTCTCTGGGTGTGCCGCTCAAAAAATTATATCACCTGTAAAGTGTTAAGGCAAATTTAGGTTTTGTTCTTCATACTTTCAAAAATACTTTTTAATACATTTTAGAGATTTAGAGCATGTACTTTTTACTTCCAAAAATACTTTTTGAGTATATTTCTCAGCCAGTAATTTTTTCTTTATTTGAGTAAATATTTAGTTGTTTTTTAACAAATGTATTTTACTCTTACTCATTAAGAAATCCCGGTACTTTTGCCATCTCTGCTGGCAAGCCAGAACAAATAAATTGTCCACGTATCACACGCAACTAGAACGATCATTTGATTTGCATTAAGCAGGTTCGAAAAAAACTTTAGGTCTCGCAATGCATTATGGGTTATATTGCTCCGTCTAGGGTACATCCGATGCTCACTACTTTTTGCGGTGCATTGTGGGATACTTTCAGTGCACTATATGGGCTACATGGAGAATTCGGACACCCCTACAAAATGGCGTGCGCCCCATGTAGTGCACTATATGGAAGATAGGCAGCGATTTTGGACACAACCATGGATTCAATTTTAGCAACGTGGCCAACAATGATGCAAGTAAATCAATTATAGTAACTGAGTTACTCTGATTTTATTCCAAAGTAGTCCAAAGTAGTAATCTGATTAAAGTTATGTACACAGAAAAACCTTAGCTACTTAACACAATCTAATTTTCCTCAGGTTTTATTATAAAACAAGTTATTGCTTTAAACCAGTGGTTCTCAAACCTCTCATCCCAAGTACCACCTGAGAAACTATTCAGCAACCCAAGTACCACTATGTCATGTTCATTTTCCAACAAATTATGTAATTTATGATTCAGATAATTTAAATAATTTTATCAGCAACGGTCTGTGAATATATATAAATTATTTGCATGTGCTCCTTTAGTAACAACTTTATAACATAAATATGAATGTTTATATCTTTCCATTTTATACAGTTTTACGTTTATTTTAACAAATGCAATTTGCAAATAGTCGTTTACTTATTTAATAACCTTTAAGAAAATAAATGCAACATTAATCAGCACTCAAACTGGGTTCGCGACCCGCCTCCGGTAACCTATCCAAATCTTTAATTTTATGATGTTATCCCGCGTACAACCAGTCTGTGGTCAACGTACCACTAGGCGTACGCGTACCACAGTTTGCGAACCACTGCTTTAAACGATTGTATTTAATTTATTACATTATCCATGCAAAGTTACGTTGAAAATCCACTCCGTCGTGCCGTGCAAACTGTCGTTTGCAGAGGGGTTACGCCGGACACTGCACCTAATCTGCTCCTATTCATGGTAACGGTGCTGTGTTTACTGTGGTGTCCACAGTGCCACAAGTTCTCCTTCCCTAGTCGGCTTGTCTGCGATGTCTACCACTTATCTACCACTTGTCTCTTCATCCCGGTTTCCGGCACTGACTGACATTTTCCTCAAATGATTGCTTTAAATTATTGTATTTCATTTATTGTAGAGCTGCAATCGATTAATCGATTAATCGATTAATCGACGATAATCTATTGAAATAATCGCCAACTAATTTGATAATCGATTAATCGGCAGTGATTAATCGTTTCATGGTTTGGCCTATTCTTTGCTCAAACATGTTGAATATATGTTGTTCTCAATGCAATTTTTCCAGTGTCAAGGCCCCAATGCAATACAGACAACACGTAAGCTTGCGTGAAAGCCCAATATGTAGAGTATAGAGTAGGCGCTTTCATGCTATTACTATAATATGGAGATAAAGAAAATGGAGATAAAGAAACAGCAAAAAGTTTGTAATATTAACAATGCAAACTTTTAATAATGTTTCTTAATCATAATTAATGATAATAATCGCTCTGATTTTAAATGAAACGATGAAATGGGTGATTAATCGATTATCAAAATAGTCATTAGTTGGAGCCCTAATTTATTGTACCTTGTTCATGCAAAGTTAAAATAAAAATCCACTCCCCCCTGTCGGTAGTGAAGTGGGGAACGAGTTATATAACTTCATAACAACATTATACTACTTGGCAGGCTTATTTTAAAACCTCTTACAGCACATGAAGGTGTCATGCATGGAGCAGACAAATATTCCAATCTTAGCAGCCTGTTTTAAGCTATTTAAAGATCTTTCCTAATTGATTTTTTAATGTATATTGCCGGGATAATTATCGGTTAATCGTGTGTGGGGAGTTATAATTTCACAAACGCGTCAGATTTGCCGTTAATATTTTTTTATTTCAGCTCCCATAGGATCCCATTCATTCTGACTTTCGTTGGCGCCCCTAGCGGACAGGATCCCTGGAAAAAGTCGTGTGTGGGGTGTCTCTCTCTCATATACTCTAGAGCTCTCTCTATCTCTCCTTCTCCCGGATATTCGTGTATTTTCAACAATGTCAGCGCACAGTTGGCGGCACAACCAGTGTTCCAAAGCAATGGGATGACGTCATGCACACTGCGTCTACTTTATATACAGTCTATCGTTGTTGGTCAAATTCCAGATACGTTGTTTCTATTGTGCATGATGTATTTTCGCACTCTTGTCATGGAATACAGTGTGTAAAATAACTGATGATTTATATCTTTCAGTGCCAACTGGTTTTGCATGCTTAATACCAGGATTTTAAAGCAATATTTTTTCCCAAATCGGTTCGTTCTCAACAGAAACGGAATTATAACGTTTCGCGGTATGCGTTCCACCAACAAATTGATGTTCCTGATTCGGTGGAACAAAAAAATATTGTTCCCGGAACGGTTAATTCCTGTCAGCTGAAACGGGCAGTGTTTCGATTCAAGTTGACGCTCGTCGCGGGCACACCCGGGAAGGCGCACGGCAGAGACTGGTGGAGCAGCGGACACCTATGGGACAAAAAGTAATAACGTTTCCTATTTCGTTTTGTGTTTTCTATGGAAAATACTAAAAGCTCCCGGTTTTGTTTTCGTTCCTTGAACAGGTTCAAAGCCCTGCTTAATGCCAAAAATGTCAAAAGACACATTTTAAGAATGAAAAACTAAATTTCCCACAAAGTTAGAGGCGTTCTTAGAGAGATAGATTCTACAAAATATTTTTTGGACCTTCTAGCACAAGAAACATAATTTGCTGTGAAATCAGTTGGCACTGAACAAGTAGATCAAATAAATACATATTCTAATTAATGTCATGTGAGACTGGATTAATAAACACATTTAAGCAATTTCCTCTTGTATTGTGACCATTATTTCAACGTCGGTTGTGTACACAATGCTTTTTAAAACGTTCCATTACTCCCAACTCACTATAAAAGAACATTTACTTGCTATAGTCGAGCGATCACGTGACACGTGACTCCTCGCATTGGCTGTGGAGGAGCTCATTATACGTCGTAGGAGCGGCCTCAAACGTCAACAGCCGCATGTCGACCGGTGCGGCTGCGCGCACCTGCACGTTCCATTAAGCTTCAAGTCGGAGCCTCCGAGATAATGCAGCCACTTACGCAGTCACGTGGTTCTACACGCAGCGTTGTGAGGCACCAACTCGATGCGAAGGAAACGCAGCATTGAAATACTACTACTAGATACTAGACACTCATTTGCCAAAATATTTTAGTTTAGTTTAGTGAACATGAATGGAAATGTAGCGAACACCCTTGTCCCGTCCGGAATGCAGTCGATGGTGTTATCGCCCAGCAGCAGCCATGAAAACTGCATATTTCCGTCTCATCGGATTGCGGTAAGGTTCCATTTAGGGAAACGAAAGAAATGTAAGTTGCACGATGCGCGATGATGCTCCACAGACTTTAGCGCAGCGATTCCCTGGCAAGACGGCTTTCGGCAGCGCTTGCGCCCGGGTGCGTGCAGGAATGTAAACAACTACGCGTGTATTCATGCGACTCCGACAGGAGTGACATCACGATCTCGTTCCCAACTGTGCACTCACTAGTGCACTCAACAGCAACATTTAAGACACTAGAGTCAGTGCTGGTAATTAACGCCATCATTGTTGCGAAATTAAAGATTGTCCTAATGTGGGCCACTGCCTAATGTAGGACACCTAAACTCCATTGGCTCAGGCTCAGCTCAGGTCAGTAAAACTATGTAAAGAGTAAATTATGGCAATGTGTCTAACATTAAGTTCAACACTACATTTCATTGTCCCACATTAGGCAACTGACCACATTAGGCCAATCCAACCAATTATTCAGGAAAAAATGCATAATGCTACCAATCCTATCAGAAGCACCTCCAGACCCGACTGCTTGTCACTGACTTATTCATTGAACTTTTTCTATGATTTTCTTATTTGGAGCGACCGCTGTGCATTGTGGGTGAGTAGCAGAAATGGCAAAAGTACCCAAATTGCTTACTTAAGTAAGAGTAAAATACATTTGAAAAAAAAAAAAACTCAAGTAAGACTACAAAGTACTGATCCAAATGTCTACTCGAGTAGAGTAAGAAGTACTCTAATAGAGTAAGAAGGCTCAGATATGTACTCAAAAGTATTTTTGAAAGTATAAAGTACAAAGTAAAAAAATCAATTTATATATAAAGTGCACTTTTTCAATGCTAGTTTTACAATGTTTGAATGTTTGAATAAATTGCTAATAACCTAGCCTAACTTACTTCACTTAAGGTTTATAAATCTCACTGCTGAACATTGAAATCAACATTTGAAAGATTCTCAAATCATGCTCATAGGCCTAACTTAATAAAAATGAAAAAAGTTACAAGCCTGTTTTGGGAAAAGTAAGGACTAGAAGTACCAATATTTTTGGTTAGAAATCTACAGAGTAGAAGTAAAAGGTCATCAGAGAAAAAAAGTACTTCTAAAAGTATTGTGGGAGATATTCAGTGCACGTTATAGGGCACATGTATGTTGACAAGAAATTCGGATGCCCGTGCAAAATGGCGCATCCACAACGTGATGCACTATGTAGTCAGTAGGGAGCAATTTCCGACACTACAAGTCTTTTGGTATAAAATCAGTCACAGACTCTGTTTCCAAACTGAAAGATTACCGCTACCGCTATTTTCTCATTTTATTATCAGCATTACTGTGAAAGGGGTATGAGTGAGCAGGGATAAGCGAACGTGCAGTATATGACCATGAGGGGAAGCAATATCACGGCGCTGTGTGTGCTGTCATCTAAGCCACAGCGATAACACATTTTTTTTTTTGTATTTTGAAAACCTTACAGTTTCATGACACTTTTGTCGCGTCATTAGAGTCTGGAGATGACGTCCCGCCTCTCAACAATGGACCGGCTGATCTCGGCGACAGTACGACAGCCTGGACACACCCACACACAGACACAGATTATGATGTCATAATCATCTCAATAACATCCATTCACTGTATTGAAAAAATTCAAGCTATTGGAGAGAAGAGCCGTCGGAACTCGGCGTAGTCGAAATGGTGGCATGTAACTGCATCAGGGAGTCTGTTCTGTCCACGCTCCACACCCATAAATCAATTTTTAAATTGTTCCATTCTGAACGGTTCAGCCAGGCCAAGCTATAACGTTTTCGTTCTCTGAACCATTCCGCCACCAAAATATCGGTCCTGAACCCGTTCGGAACACAAACATTTTGTTCGTTCTTAAAGTTCCAAATTTTGTTTAAGTTTTTTATATAATTTATACAAAATGTATTTGGTGGACTTTCAAACTTCAGTGCAACTGTATTAACGTGAAAACCAGCTTTAAAACACCATTACATTCACTTCCTCGTCTGTCCACAAGGTGGAGCCCCAGATGCATAGGGCTTGATGACTGACAGTGAAAGTGGACGGAAATAGTCTCCCAGACATAGGATATGCTAAAATATATAGAGTTTTTAACCTGTTTTGTGAATTTCATAATGTTCCGGAACAGTTTCCGCTCCTCGTAAAATTCACAAAATTTCCATTCGTTTTCGGTTTTTGTTTTCGTTCCTTGAACCGGTTCAGAGCCCTGATCAGCAACATTTGGATCACGCCTTGGTACGAGCGAGTCTATTGACGCTTCAATTACTTGTCTCGCCTGTTAGAGAATAGACACACACTC
The DNA here is from genome assembly GCA_900302395.1 of Bregmaceros cantori. Taxonomy (NCBI): domain Eukaryota; kingdom Metazoa; phylum Chordata; class Actinopteri; order Gadiformes; family Bregmacerotidae; genus Bregmaceros; species Bregmaceros cantori. Next base: position 13,678 of record OMKY01254695.1, read on the forward strand.
ACAGACACACCTACACACATAAACTTTACCTGCCAACGCCATGGCCAAGCGCAGCTCATCTTTCAAGAGTGCAAGTATGTCAGACACACCTTTTTCCCCCTGGAAGATAGCAAGGCTGTTAACTGGGAGCTAACGTTGTCATGCATGTTAAGCACTGGGGTGAACGCAGCCGCCGTATTTCCTGTCCGCTATTCAGAGATGAGTACCCAAATGTTTTACTTAAGTAAGGGTAAAATACATATGTGAAAAAGCAACTTGAGTACGACTTCAGAGTACTGATCCAAATATCTACTCGAGTAGAGTTAAAAGTACAGGTTCAGAAACATAATCAAAAAGTTTTTTTTTTAAGTAAAACGAACAGGCTCCAAAAATGACTCAAAAGTATTTTTAAAGTTTAAAGTACGAAGTAAAAAAATAAATTTGGATCTAAAATGCACTTTTTCGGGGTCCGTGTTGGCTGAGTGAAAGCTAGTTCTGCAATAAAACCAGGGCTTGAAAACAAAAATATTTTTCAAACTTTCCGGTCTGAACAGTTCAGCCAGGCCTATCTTAAACATTTTCGTTCTCGGAACTGTTCCGCCACCAAAATAACGGTCCTGAAACGGTTCGGAACGCAAAAATTTCGTTCGTTCTTAAAGTTCCTAATTTTGTGAAATATCAAGTTTTCTTATATAATTTATACAAAATATATTTGGTGGACTTTCAAACTTCAGTGCAACTGTATTAACATGAAAACCAAGTTTAAAACGCCATTACATTTACTTCCTCGTCTGTCCACAAGATGGAGCCTCAGATGCATGGGGCTTGATGACTGACAGTGAAAGTGGACGGAAATAGTCTCCCAGACATAGAATATGTTAAAATATATAGAGAACAGAAAAGGGTTAGGTTTCCGTTTCCGCTACTCGTGAAATTCAGTAAATTTCCGTTCGTTTTCAGTTTAGGTTTTCGTTCCTTCAACCGGTTCACTGCCCTGAATAAAACCTTTTTTGTTCTGGCTCCTTCCTAAACTAATGAATGTCAGTGAAACTATGGTAAAAGCAAACTACGGAAATGTGTATAACATTAAGTTCAACTTTTCAACAATACATTTCACTGTCCCACATTACGCAACTGACTGTCCCACATTACGAAGTTGGATTGCCTACATTAAGGCAATCCACCTATTTGATGTGCAGTCGGCAGCTGATGAAATACAATGGAAAGTAACTAAAAGTAACTAGAACAATCAACGTAGTTACCTTCACAGTAAAGTAGCCAGTAATGTAACAGGATCCCTCACCTGACAGGCTAGTCCCCACAGCACCGGTCGGCCCACAAAGACAGCCTTGGCTCCCAGAGCCAGAGCCTTCAGAACGTCAGTGCCCCTCCTTACACCTCCATCCAGATACACCTCACAGCGACCGTCCACAGCCCGCACCACCTCCTCCAAGGCGTCCAGCTGTGGAGTTCATCAGAGAAAGTACTCAGATTTCCTACTTGAATAGAAGCAATGCTTAATGTTTTTTCCAGCTCATTCAGGCTGTTTTTTCCAAGCTTTATTTATTAGGGTTAGTAGAAACAGGTGAAGATGGGGGGTAGACATGCAGGAAATACGTCAGTGGTGGGATTCGAACCACCGACTTACCGCGCCATTAAGGCATATGCATGCTTTCCAGTGCACTGCCTAACCGACTGAGCAGCACGAATAGAAGCAATGCTTGGTTTGAAGGTAAGAAATGGGAGACGTAGCCTGGCAAGCCAGAACAAATGCATCGTCCACGCATCGTACGGGATTAGCAGGGTTCCGAACCGGTTCAAGGAACGAAAACAAACAAAATTTTAAGGAATTTTACGAGGAACGGAAACGGAAAAAGATTTCTTCAACTCTTCCGGAAAGAACATTATGAAATCCACAAAACTTTTTTTTGTTCTCTATATATTTTAACATATCCTGTATCTGGAAGACTATTTGCCTTATCTTAGGGTAATATATTTGATGTTGTTACAACTATGTTAATATATATATGTGTGTGTGTGTGTGTGTGTTCTATCACGTTCTATCACGGGGGTTACCTAAAGACCACGCCCTTCTTCCCTAGATTCAGGGACCAGCTAATGCCGTACAGAAGTATTCTGCCCAGGGCAGTGAACCGGTTCAAGGAACGAAATTGAAAACCGAAAACGAACGGAAATTTACTGAATTTCACGAGGAGCGGAAACGTAAACGAAAAAAGATTTCTTCAACTTTTCCGGAACACAAACGGAACATTATGAAATCCACAAAACCGGTTAAAAACATTTTTTTTTCTGTTCTCTATATATTTTAACATATCCTATGTCTGGGAGACTATTTCCGTCAACTTTCACTGTCAGTCATCAAGCCCCATGCATCTGAGGCTCCATCTTGTGGACAGACGAGGAAGTAAATGTAATGGCGTTTTAAACACGGTTTTCACGTTAATACAGTTGCACTGAAGTTTGAAAGTCCAACAAATATATTTTATATATACTATATAAGAAAACTTGATATTTCCCAAAATTAGGAATTTAAGAATGAACAAAATTTTTGCGTTCCGAACCGCTTCAGGACCGATATTTTGGTGGCGGAACAGTTCCAAGAACGAAAACGTTAAAGATAGGCCTGGCTGAACCATTCAGAACAGAACGTTTGAAAAATATTTTTGTTTTCAAGCCCTGATTCTGCCACCATACGCACAGACATAGTCCTAGAAGCTGCCTGAGGTGTCCATCTACTGAAGAACACACCGTGGCTGACACTCCGTCCAGCTGTCTTCCTCCGTGGTTAGACACCAGGACGCCGTCTACTCCGTAAGACAGAGCCAGCTTGGCGTCTTCACCTACACACAACATATAGGGAGGTTAGCGGGGCTGGGAAATGGGCTTACATTTGGCTTAATCATGATTTTCTACAATCTGCAGCTGTTCAACTCATAATATAGGGTAATGGATGGGGCGCCTCCACTCGCAGGAGCAGGCAAGTGTAACCGGGGAAGGCACATCTGGATGACGGTCGACAAGAGGCCAGCCTGGTTACTTGTCAAGCATCATCCAGATCGTACTTATACCCCTCCGCAGGCGACAGCTCAGTCACTCATGGGGTGTTTATCGAGGCTTTAGTAACACAAGGCCCTAACTCAGCAAGCACACAGTAACACGTCCGTCCTATTCCGTAGTCGGGGAGAGCGCCTACTAGTGGTAGTGACAATCCACTACAATAGTATGAAAGCATCCTGAATATATTATTAAAAATATAAATATATTATTTTGCTTTATGATTCATTAACTAACCCAACATTCATCCAATCTGGGATTACCTTTGGATAAGTTCAACATGTAACGGATGTGAAACGGTCATATTCAAATATCTCGATACACAGTGACTGAACCATAGACTGTATACAAAAATGGACACCGCGTTCGTTTTGATGTCCGTGTCTACTTCCGGGTTGGTATGGGGGGAGCCTCGTCTCCGGAAATCGTGACATTTAGTAGTTTCCAATACAAATATTCCAATCTTAGCCGCCTGTTTTAACCTATTTAAAGTTTGTTTCTAATTGATGTTTTAATGTATATTGTCGGGATAATTAACGGTTCACTGTGTCAGGTGGGGGTCATAATTTCACAAATGCGTCAGATTTGGTGTTAATGTTTTTTATTTCAGCTCCCATAGCATCCCATTCATTCCGACTCTGTCGTTGGCGCCCCTAGTGGACAGTACCACTGGAAGAAGTCGCGTGTGGGGTGTCTCGCTCTCATACTGTTTAGCTCTCTCCTTGTCTCCGGATATACGTGTACTTTCAGCAATGGCACCGCGTGGTCGGAGGCTTCAACCCGGCTAGGATGAAAGCAATGGGATGACATCACGCACGCTGCGTCTACTTTATAACCAGTCTATGGACTGAGCCGACACTAAAAGGCTGCACATACATACACATACATGTCTGTAATACATACACACTCTGTCAAAACACTCCGGCTCAAGCACGGAGTCCAATATCACTTTTATCCAGACTTCGGAGAACGGTAGAGGAAAACGGCGCTCTCTCCATTAAATAAAATTCCATAAAACTCTTGTCGGGAGAGGCCCCGTGCGCCACCCTCTCGCTCTCCCAGAGCTCCGGAGAACCCCTCACTGTTTCCTCCTGCTCAGGAGACCGTTTCTAATCCCCACGTCCCCCCAACAAAAGAGTATTGTTCTTATTAGTATTACAAAGTGAACCGGGCCTGCCACTTGCCAAAAACGGCAATAGCAGAAAAAATTATTATATTCACTTCTGGTCTGGCGCGCCATCTTGAATTCAGCCATCTTTAAAGTTTCCAAAATCTCATCAGTTCATGAACCTACCCTAGAGCATTAACACACCGAATCTGGAACACAAAGGATATGTCGCTGCGGGGATGGCGGCACAAACAAAACCATTACATCTCCTACTCTGCATTCTGGGGATGTAATGAATCTTTTATTTGAACATGTAAATAAATAAATATTGATATGAAGTATTATTATTAAATCGTAACCCTTCAACTCTGCCTATCAGCTGAGATGGGCACTGGGCAGTAACGCATTACATTTACTTTTGGAGTATATTTTTCACGAGTTACTTTCTACTTTTACTCGTGTAAATTTGAGATGAAAAAAAAAATACTTCTTACTGAAATATCAGTAAAACGTACTCATTACATTAACTTGGCCTTTAGTGTTGGCACATCTCTCTCTCTCTCTCTCTCTCTCTCTCTCTCTCTCTCTCTCTCTCTCTCAGCTCGAG